>OX393551.1:5950000-6062500 GCA_947650365.1 Chamaelirium japonicum | reverse complement strand
CCTCGAAGCGAGTCCTTTGAAATTTGTACTTGAGTGAAAAATCAAATATTTGCTCATACAATCATCTTACCCTAGACAACACCCTCACCAAATTTCATCCAATTCCAAAACTTCTAGGTAGGTAAAACAAGGGGGCGGTGCAGCGTTGTTGCTGCACCTCGGGTGCAGGCTCCCCACCCTCATATATATATATATATATATATATATATAGAGAGAGAGAGAGAGAGAGAGAGAAAACGGGAGGTGAGCTGCCAGCCTAAATGCTCGTTTGAACTGTCACTGACAGCCGTCCGATCCCAATGATCGGACCATCCCTTAAAAAAAAAAAAAAACACAGCTGTCCCGTACACAGCTGTTGCCCGTCCCCTCTCCCTCTCTCTCTCTCTCTGCCCAGCCCAAAGCACCGAACCCCCTCCGGCGCGACCCCGTCCCCCTCCGACCGCACTCCCTCCGGCCCCCGACCCCTCCGGCGCGACCCCGTCCCCCTCCGACCGCACTCCCTCCGGCCGCTGCACCCCGCGGCCGCCGACCACCGCCGCTGCACCCTCGCCCTCGCCCAAGCCAACGCTGCCCCGCGTCGCCTGCGCCCCGCGCCGCCTGCGCCTGCGTCGGGGGCCGGAGGGAGGGGATGATGGCTGCAGCTCGCGATCGGAGGGGGGAGCCGGCCGGCGTCGGGGATGAGGCTGCGATCGGGAAGGGGGAGCGCGGCCGGCGTCGGGGATGATGCCCGGGGAGGGGGAGCGCAGCCGGCCGGCGTCGGGGATGATGGCGTCGGGGAGGGCTGTAGGCCTGGTGGGCTGCAGCACGCGATCGAGAGGGAGAGACACACAGAAGACACATTTTTTTTTTAATGTAGGGCTGTGATGGGCAATCGGACGGCTGTGTGCTGACAGCCCAAAATAAGAAATGGGCTGTCAGCTCATATCCCGTATTCTCTCTCTCTCTCTCTCTGTATATATATATATATATATATATATATATATATATATATATATATATATATATATATATATATATATATATGGGCCAGGATCGGATGACCCAGCAAATTTTGACCCATTAATAACCCAGCACCCTTTGATGCACTAAGAGGTTATAGAATGGGCTGATTTTTTGTAGACATGTCGTCTACGGTATGTTGATCATCCTCACAAAAAATCAGCCCATTCTAAAACCTCTAGGTGCATCAAATGCGCTCTTCAAATCAACGGTTTTTTACTGTCAATTTTAACCGTTGATTTGAAGATCTCATTTGATACACCTAGAGGTTTTAGAATGGGCTGATTTTTTGTGAGGATGATCAACATATCATAGACAACAGGTCTACAAAAAATCAGCCCATTCTAAAACCTCTAGATGCCTCAAAGGGTGCTGGGTTATTTGCTGGGTCATCCAATCATGACCCTATATATATATATATATATATATATATATATATATATATATATATATATATATATATATATATATATAGAGAGAGAGAGAGAGAGAGAGAGACAATGGATGGGTTTATGATTTGCATCTAAGTCCTGTCAAGAGCTAGTATGAAGAGAGAGGTAGCTCTGAATAGCCTATCCAGAGCTACCTGTAAGAACTTTAACGTAATAGATAATAGATCAACCATCATAACCATACCATTGTTATCCTAGAGGATATGGACCTTTTCTTTGTTGTCGTGCCCTCAACAATAATTTGCCGTCTCAGGCTGCTTGAAATTTTGACTTCCAACCAGCTTCACTGAGGGTTTCATGATGCATTTCGTGAGGGATTTCAGTAATTGTCTCCGGCTTTACTTACCATTGTTATGAATTCCACATATGTGGCATAGGTGACTAGGTTCCCAATCATATATGGGAGTATTCAAAAAACATGAAACTGTGGTTTTTTCTTGAAAAAAATACATAATTTTAAAAACCATAATCTTAGGCAAAAGAAAACAATTTTTTAAAGTATTAGTAATGGAATACAATCGACCAATTGAAGACAACTATACAAATAATGAAATAAAAGGAGAGCTTAATTAAAATAAGTCTAAAAAGTACTTCATATACAAGTGCACAAGACTAGCAAAAAACAAATCTAATCTATAAGCTTGTCTTTAAGCCATTGGGAAACAAGTCCACCATCACCATTGGTGAAACTACCGGTGAGCTCGTCATCATCACAGTTGCCTCCTCTACGTATAGCTTCTTTTCTTTTGTCTCCTCATAATTCATCCTAATGAGTAACACATCCATGTTCGTTGAATTCTCTATATTTTCTTCTTTCCTTACCTCCGAAAGACCACAATCCTCGTTACTCCATTCGTCTCAGCTGAGTCATACCAAATCTTGAACATCTCAATCTCGAGCCCGACTGTTATTCTTCACCAGTCACCATATGCTTCTTGCTTAACCTTCGCTCTAATCAAGCTCTGGCCTTGGAAGACTGGCTTATCTGTATAAACAAGTCAATGACCTTCCTCTATGTTAATGTATATATCGGGCCGGGTTCTATGTATAGTCAGGTCAGGTTGCTTGTGTATTGATGTGCATATATATTGGGCTTTAGTCCCTCAATAGAGATCATTCTCATTCTCTCCAAATCCTAGCCGTCATCTCCTAACATGGGATCAGAGCTGTAGGGTTCTCTCGTTGCAACGGTGACGACGACGCCGGCAGCCCCCCCTGCCCTCCACCCGCAGCCCCCCTTCCCCCCCAGCTCTCCTCTTCTACCCCCCCGACCCTCCTCCTCCCCCACAACTCCCCCCGGCCCCCGATCTCCACCCGCAGCCCCCCCCCCCCCCCCCCCCCCACAGCTCCCCTAGCCCCCGATCTCCACCTGCAGGCTGCAGCCCCCCTCCCCCTCCCCTCCACCCGCAGCCACCTCCCGAGACTCCACCCGCAACCCCCCACCCCCCCCCCCCCTCCTCCACCTGCAACCCCTCCCCGACCTCCCTTCTCCCGCAGCCCCCCCACTGGCCTTCCCCCATTACTCGCAGCCTTACCCATAGCGTCCTCTACTGTGCCCTCCATCGTCGCAATCTCTCCGCTGCTAACGGCCACCTTTCAGTTGACCTCGATCAACGACTGACCCGATTGGTTGCTCACAGTCGAGGCCGTGCTCTCCAGTCGCGATCTTTGGGGTCACATCACTGGTGATGACCCACCTCCGGCTACCTCCTACGGCTCTCGGTCACCAGCATCACCGATGCTAGCAATGCGTCTTTTGTTGATGCTACCATCACAGTCGTTGCCATGGCAGCCCTCATGTGGCGTCGCCACGACCAGGCCATCCGGGCCTATCTCCTAGACTGTTGCTCGTTCGCTCCTTGCTTACATCGGCCACCTTCCTACAGCGCGCGCGATGTGGGAGTATCTCCGAGACCGGTTCCTCCCGCGCGGCGGTGCCTGTCGGCATCAGCTTATCTGTGACTCTCAGTCCGCTCGTCAGGGGGAGCGTACGATTCAAGACTTCTTCAGCCTGATGAGTGCCTACTGGAACTTTCAGCGCTATCTTGACGAGGGACACCTCCACCAGTTCCTAGCCGCACTTCGACCGGACTTCGCACTTCTTGCTGCTCAGCTTCTGCACCGTGAACCTCTCTAGGCTAGAAGATGCCATGCTGGCCTTGGTCAACAAGGAGACTCGCTTTCAGACTCAGGATACTCGTCCTCTTCTACTTGCTCCAGGCCATGACAGTGTCCTGGTCGCCAGCTTCCCCGACGGTCCTATCATCTACCATTACTACAAGGAATCAAGTCATATGAAGCATGAATGTCCCAGACGTTCTCGCAACCCCCGCTGGGGTCCGGATGAGCGGGAATCACACTAGGCTTCTGCCTTTCGTAACGACCAACATGGCGGTCGAGGTAGATGGAGCCGTGGACGTGGTCAGTCCTCCTTCCGCCACTTTGGTGGCGCTGCTGCTGTAGAGACTCCGATATCTCCTGCTGCTACCACTGCACCGTCTCCACCTGAGCCGGATCGTCTCCAGCAACTTGAGGAGCTCCTTCGCCACCTAGCCTCCATCGGCTCCTCGACTGCTCACGCCTTGTCTGCCACCTCTCGTACTGTTGCCCTTTTGATTTTTTTTTTCGGGTGCTTCCTGTCACCTCACCTATGACTGCACTGTGCTCACAGATTGTGCTACAGCTCCTGCCCACATGGAGGTCCGCATTGCGGATGGGACTCTCGTACCTATTCCGCAGTGTGGATCTATCACTCGATTCACTCCTACCTCAGACCCTACTGGTCACCTGACCCTACCCATGTCTATCATGCTCCTCTTCTTAACATTAATCTGATCTCTATCAGTTCTCTTTGTGATTCTGGACTGATTGTCACCTTTACCTCCTCTACTTGTGTTGTGCATGATTCGCGGACGGGACAGAAGATTGAGCTGGGCCGTAGGACGAGAGGACTTTACCAGCTAGACCATCCAATGTTTCCCCTGTTTCTGTTGAGTTAGTCATGTTTCTGATGCCGACTTGTGGCACAGAAGGCTAGGTCATTTGTCTAGTAATCGACTCAAAAGCGTTTTCCGTTCGGGCGCTTTGGGTCGTGTCCTCTCCCCTCTCTGTCTGCACGAGTTGCAGATTGGCAAAACATCTGGCTCTACCGTTTTCGCCAGTACTTCCCGATCTGTTGCCCTTTTTGATTTAGTGCATTCTGACATTTGGGATCATGCTCCGGTTGCCTCGTTTTCTGGTTTTTTATATTATGTGAGTTTTATCGACAACTACTCCAGATGCACCTGGGTCTATCTTATACGTCGTCGCTCTGAGATTCCCCACATCTACCAGACATTCACCGCCATAATCCTTCAGGTCTGACTGTGCCCAAGAGTACCTCTTCTCTGAGATACGTGAGATCCTTCAGACTCACGGCACTATTCACCAACAGTCGTGCCCCACACCCATGAACAGAACGGCGTAGCCGAGCACAAGCATCGCCATGTTCTTAAGCCAACGCGCGCTCTACTTCTGTCTACTTCTGTTCTACATTCCTACTGGGCTGAGGTTGTTCTGACCGCCGTTCACCTTATCAATATCACTTCGTCCTCCACCCTCTCTGGGGTTACCCCATATGAGCGACTTTACTCCCGTTTTCGCACCTTTGGGTGTTTTGTCCTCCTTCCTCCACATGAGCGCACCAAACTCTCTACTAGATCAATTAGGTGTGTTCACTTGGGACTCAGTCGGGAGACAAAGGCTATCGGTGCTACGATCCCTTGACTCGCCGGATCCGTGTCTTTCGTCACCTCCTTTGTCGATGATGGGCCCGTACTTTTCCACCGAGTCCCGAGATCTTCCCTCACCGCTTACGTCACCTTTCACGCCTCCACTACCTCTCGCCATCCCCTTTCTACCTCTGTATCCTGCTCCCACACCCTTGGTTGTGCCTTCCCCGGTTGAGCCTTCACTACCCTCAACACCTCCACCTTCCCTTCCCCCGTCTCCCCCTCCACCTCTACCTTCCCCTCCCCTGTCTCCCCCACCACCACCATCTGTCATGTGTGTCTACGTTCATCGCTCTGCAGTTCCTCCCCCCGAGTAGGTTCACATTGGTACTCCCTCACCTGCTGCTGCTGCTCCCTCCTCTCCGATCGCAAATCCTGACCTTGTTCGGCGCTACTCTGTGCACAAACATCACCCTCCTGACAGATATGCCTACTCTCCCGATAGGTTTGGCTACTCTGTCTTTACCTCTGACTCTTCCAACTCCTTTGACTACTCTGTTGTTGCCTCCTATTTTTCGTCTTACTAGGCTTTTCTTACTGTCCTTCACACCCACCGAGAGCCTCAGTCGTATCGTGAGGAAGCTTTGCACCCAAAGTGGCGGCAGGCCATGTCAGTGGAGCTTGAGGTTTTTCAGCGAACCCAGACGTGGGATCTGATTCCTTGTCCCTCCGGCGTGATGCATGTCAGGTGCAAGTGGATCTTCAAGGTTAAGACTCGACCAGACGGTTCCATTGAGCGGCACAATGCTCGCCTCATTGCTCGTGGCTTCTCCCAAGAGTATAGTATTGACTACAAGGAGATGTTTGCTCCAGTTGCTCGGATGGCCACCCACTAGCTGTGGCAGTTGCTCGAAGGTGGCCTCTCCATCAGATGGACGTAACCAATGCGATCCTTCACGGTGACCTGGCAAAGGGGGTATACATGGCTCCTCCACCTGGCGTTCATGTTCCTCCAGGGCACATTTACCGTCTGCGTCGAGCTATCTATGGGCTCAAACAGCACCTCGTGCCTGGTTTGAGTGATTCCGCAGTGCAGTTCTAACAGCTGGATTTGTAGAGAGACACTCTGACTATGCTATGTTCACCCGCTCCTCCAGTCAGGGTATTGTTGTGCTGCTTTTGTATGTGGATGATATGATCATCACTGAGGATGACAGTGCTACCATAGCGTCTCCTCCAGAGTCAATTCGAGATGAAGGATCTGGGTCCTCTCCAATACCTTATTGGTTTTGAGATTGCCGGGTCAGCTCGTGGATTGTTGATCTCCCAGCAGAAGTACATCTCCGACATTTTTGCTGAGACTGTTTTCACTGACTCTCGTACTGCTGACACGCCCATGGAGCTCAACTTGAAGATCCTTTTTACAGATGGTGAGCCTCTCCAGGATCTCTCGATACCAGTGGCTGGTTGGGATGCTCATTTACCTCACCATGACTAGGCCAGACATTGCCTATGCTATTGATATTGTCAACCAGTTCGTTCAGTCTCCTCGCTCTGTTCACTTTGCAGCGGTCTTTCGGATTATTCGGCATCTCCGGGGCACCATCACTCGTTCGCTGCTTTTTCCCTCCACCTTTCTGCTGGTCATGCGTGCTTAGTCCGGTACAGATTGGGCTAGAGATGTTGCTACCCGCCGCTCTACCACCGGCTACTGTGTGTTCCTTGGCAACTCCCTCAATTCTTAACGCAGCAAGAAACAGGAGTCCGTTGCTCGCTCCAGTACCGAAGCCGAATATCGGGCTATGGCTTCCACCACCGCAGAGATTGTCTAGCTTCGACGCCTTCAACTCGACCTGAGAGTTATAATGTCCGGGCCACCCCTCTCTTCTGTGACAACCGGAGTCCTATCCAGATTGCTAGTAACCCGGTTTTCCACGAGCAGACCAAACACATCAAAGTTGACTGTCATTATGTTCGGCAGGAGTTTCTAGCCCACACCATCTCCTTGCCATTTATTCCCTCGACGGAGCAGACTGCTGATTTTCTCACAAAGCCTCTTACGATTGCTCGATTTTGTCATTTTATCAGCAAACTCTCGGTACATGATCCATCGTGAGTTTGAGGGGGAGTGTTAATGTATATATCGGGTCGGGTTCTAAGTACAATCGGGTCGAGTTGCTTGTGTATTGATGTACATATATATTGGGCTTTAGTCTCTCAATAAAGATCATTCTCATTCTCTCCAAACCCTAGTCGTCATTTTCTAACACTCTACTTAGTCAAGCTGAATGGTATTGTAGAATCCTAGCCAAGGTTCTAAAAAGCGCTAGGCGCTAGTCGGGCGATGGGGGGGCGCCTAGCGCCTAGGCGGCACCTAGATGTTTTGCCTTTTTTTAATTATTTTAATTATTATTTTGATATTATATAATATATATGTTTAAAAATTAATATAAGTTCAAGATTATCCCAAACCATTATTTTAAAGAACAAGTATATAACCATAATTCAAGATTGAGTGATTAACAAGAACAAAAGCAAACATGGTCCGCCTGGCCCGCCCATCCTGCCTGGCCAGCCTCAGCCCGCCTAGGCGGCCGCCTTGCCCCGCCTAGCTCTGCCTAGCTCCGCCTAGGAGCTTGGATGCTTTTCTAGAGCGCCTAGGGCCTAGGCGAGGCGGTGGGGGGCCGCCTAGCACCTAGGAGCCGCCTAGGCGGCTGCCTGGGCCACTTTTTATAACATTGATCCTAGCTTCACCCATCTCTTAAAGGGTTGTTCATGCATCGTCTAATTGAACAATACAAACACCAAGTCACTGAGCTACTTTTGCTCGAGCAGATTCTACTCGTATGTAATTGTGACTGTAATGTTTAAGAATTGATGTTCATTACTTATCAAATTAAAATTTAAATGTATGGGTTACCGTTACAATTGTGTACCTTTTCGAATGTATTTTAGTTGCGTTCGCAGCTCAACACTGACCAAGTATGGCCAAGAACTCTCAGGTATCCTTTTAGTAGAATCAACCATGTATGCCACCAAAATATCAATATTATTAAGAATCACTTAGAAAATCAATTTCAATTAAATAACAGTCCAATCTTAAATGAATACAAAGTAAAATGTACTTAGATTTTTGTATCCATGTCCCAATGACAATCTCTTTGGAAAAGAGTTTTTCCTCAACATTCTTGTATTGATCTAGTAGAATCATATCTGATTATGTTCTTGCTTTTTTGGAACCATCTTTTCAAAAGCATCAAAATAAACAACCATATTATAATAAATGCATGCCGCCTAGGGTGCACGGATAAGGATACAGACATTAGACATGACAAATCCTAAAAAAGTAGGACACAACATGCACATGACAATACACCATATATATATATATATATATATATATATATATATATATATATATATATATATATATATATATATATAGAGAGAGAGAGAGAGAGAGAGGAATGTTACAGTAAGCTGTGAGCTGCCAGAGGAGAACGTGAGCTGCACTCACTTTGACCCCCCTACAAGTTTTAGAATTTGATGAAATTTGGTGAGGGTATTGTCTAGGGTAAGATGATCATCCACACCAATTTTTATCAAATTCCAAAACTTCTAGGGGGGTCAAATGGTCGAAGCAAAATCTACAGATTTTAACATTGACCGCGGACGACAAATTTTGCTTCGACCATTTGACCCCCCTAGAAGTTTTAGAATTTGATGCAAATTGGTGAGGATGATCATCTTACCCTAGACAACACCCTCACCAAATTTCATCAAATTCTAAAACTTTTAGGGGGGTCAAAGTGAGCTATGCTCACTTTCTAAACCGGCAGCTCACAGCTCAACGTAACAGCTCTCTCTCTCTCTCTCTCTCTCTCTCTCTATATATATATATATATATATATATATATATATATATATATATATATATATATATATATATATGGGGAGGGATACTCTTACTCATGGCCTCTTACTCATATAGTTACCTATGATCCGGGCCGTCCATTAAATCCCGACGTACGGTTTGGATTAGAAGGGGAGTTAAAGCAATAGTGTCCGCAGTAAATGCTCTTACTCATATAGTTACCTATGATCAGGGCCGTCCATTAGATCCCGACGTACGGTTTGGATTAGATGGGGAGTTAAAGCAATGGTGTCCGCATTAAATGTAGGCTTTTAATACGGGCATTTAATGCGGACACCATTTCTTTAACTCCCCATCTAATCCGAACCGTACGTTGGGATCTAATGGACGGCCCGAATCATAGGTAACTATATGAGTAAGAGGCCATGAGTAAGAGTATCCCTCCCCTATATATATATATATATATATATATATATATATATATATATATATATATATAATGCTCGTGCCTGTCGACACGGCAACGGCCGCCTTCGGCGTCAAAACATAATCAATCGCCTTTGGCACCAATACATATCTTTGGTGCAACATCCACCTCCGGCGACCCCAATACCACCAAGGCTATTATCGAGACGGTTGCCGCCACCTAAGCAGATAACTTCGGTGGCAACACCTAGCTCCAATAGCCTCGGCCGCCTTTGGCATCAAAACATAACCGATCACCTTCAGCACAAATACACATCTTTGGTGCAACATCCGCCTCCGGCGACCCCTATACCACCACCACCAACCATTGTCGGGACGGCCGCCCCCTAAGTAGATGTCTTTGGTGGCACCCGGCTCCAATGGCCTCAGCCCGGCGGAATGGCAACCCCAACACCACCACCAGCCACCGTCAGGACCGTCGCAACCACCGTCGAGAGTGAGAATGTGCGTGTGGGGAAAGGGGTGAAATGAGAACAAAAGAGGGATTATATCAAAGGGCCAATCGTAATTCCTCAACTTTCACCTTTTCTTATAAGGACAAAGTACCTCTTTAGATACATCATATCTCACCCTCATTACACACCATTTCTTTTATATCTTTATATATATATATATATATATATATATATATATATATATATATATATATATATAGAAAAGGGAGCCTCTATATGCATGGAGGAAAACTTACCTCCATATGCAGTGATTTTTTGACCCATAAAACTCTAACGAATGTGATTCTTTTTAGAGGATAATCAGATTATCTTAGCTAGAACACATGCCAAAAAATCAGCACATTTGAAAATTTCTAAGGGCATCAACTATGATAATAAAGTGTAGAAAAGTCACGCCAATGCCAAAAATCAGAATTGAGACATGGAAATGGTCAAATCTGTAGAATGGAAACCAAGAGACAAAAGAAATAAAAAAAAGTGTTCACCCCCTTTGATCTTCTCCATGCATCAAGGTTTTACTACTCTTCCTGGACAATGTACTACAATAGACATCCGAAACTGATAAACCTTAGTCTTTTCTAAATATAAACTGCTATAGTTTTATTTATAGTAGTTACTATAGAGAACAAGTTTGAAGAGACATGCATAGCTAACACTCAGAATAGAGAATCCTGCAACAAATCTCTAGAAGAATTCAACAAGCACAACTGAGTTCGTCACATAAAGAATGTGGTTAATGGAAGTAAAATTTGACATAGATAATTCATCTGGACTAAATTTGGGAAAAACAGAGGCTGTATATTTACCTCCAAAACCGATTCAATAACTTCCAGAGAAAAATCTTTCTGATCTCCACCTAGTCTCTCGCCATAAAACAAGAGAACAGAGGATAACCATGGTATTAAACCACATTGCTGAACTAAACATTCGGTCGTTTTTCGTAGCCTGACAGATTTCTTCAGGATCTGTTATGAAAATTAAACAGTTTCAGTTCTTCTTCTAGAATTATGTATCGAACGATCATATCGTAAAAAAAATCTAATAAGAAAAAAGTAAAGAACTTTTAGCGAGCATATACAAGAGTTTATGATTTACTTTCATAAGGTAGCTTATCTATATAACATGGCACGGCGGTATTATGCTGACTAGGTAAAAAAAAAAAACCTCTTAGCTGTCCGATTTTATGTAAATATCACAGCCGTCCATTGACCCAAATCGGCTTGCTACCTAATAAATGGCCCCAAATCCTCAATTATAGATACCCAAAATCAGGTAGGTAATAAATGCCGGAATTCTCTTCTCCACCTAAATCGGTTCTTCCGATTTCAAACCGAGCCGCCCCTCTTTCTCATAAATTCTATTAAAAACCTATTATAAAGATGATAAATACCTATTTAATGACATTTAATGGCCATTTGATATAAATTGGTATTTTTTTTGGAAGATTAATTAGTGCTCTCTCTCTCTCTCTCTCTCTCTCTCTCTCTCTCTCTCTATCTAACAAGTGAATCACACCCCGAAGGCGGCCGTCCAAGTGCCAACAGGCACGGGCTTTACTAGTATTATACAGAATACAGCCTTAACATATTGCATAACCATAAACACTTGTCACTGAAGAATAGGCAAGCTAATTATGTTATACTTACAGTAAAGGGATCTCAATATGAGATTCAAGCCTTGACTGTAGAAGAGCAGACAAGCATTTATTGCATGGTGTTGGAACTTAAATACTTATTAGAATAATCAGAAACAAATAGCTAGGTATATTCTCTTTTTTCACCTAGGATGATATTCCTGATATTTCACATATAAGTTCAAGATTTTCCACAGCTAAAAAATATACATATTACAGATAGGAGTTGTGGTTAGTAATATTACAAAGGGAACACCACTGACATCTAATCTTTTTTTTGAATTGAGTTCACTGTTGAAGAAATGGCAAAAAAACCTTTGCATCATATATGATGCCTATTTGACGATGTGCATTATTATTTTCAGTATATTAACAAATCTCTAAACATTTTTGAACTATCTCTAAATGCAAAGAGAATTATTATTTTCAAGGACAATTTTTACTCAGTAATCTCTTCTTCTCGAACTTTTCTTTTCTTCAGGCTCCTAACTTTTCTACTCCACTTCTATCCTCTTCAAGTATCTCGGTGCTCACTTCTTCTTTGGATAAAAGTGTCTTCGACTATGTCTGCTCCAGTGCTTGAGCTTTCGCCCCCACCTACATATGTCCATCGCCAGTAAGCGCCCTACACTGCCAAACTAATCAGTTCCACCTGCTTCGCCTAATATCACTTCCTCGACAGCACCCTCAGGTTCACCACCTTTGTTGTCAGTCTCATGATCATCCGGCCATGATTATGTTTCTTCTGCTCCACCTCGGTGCTACCCTGAACATGAGAGGCATTCGTCTAATTGTTATAGCTTTTCTTAGGTTGCTTCCTATTCTTCCCAATTTCAGTCTTTGCTCGCAAATATCCACTCTTCACGAGTCAGAGATTTACTGCGAGGTAGTTCATACGCCCCACTGGCAAAATGCTATGGTTGAGGAGTTGCAGGCTCTTGAGCGGAATGCTACTTGGGAGCATTTTACTCTTCCTACAAGGAAAATCCCCATCAGTTGTCGCTGAATCTACAGGATCAAGTCTCGTTCAGACGGGTCTATTGAGAGGTACAAGGCATGTCTAATAGCCCGTGGCTTCACACAGAAGTATGACATTGACTACAGGTAGACCTTCGCACCTGTTGCGATGTTAACCACTGTCGGGACTCTACTAGTAATTATTGCAGTTCGTCGCTAGCTGCTCTTCTAGATGGATGAAGAATGCTTTTCTTCACATAGACCTCTCTGAGGAGGTCTAAATGTAGCCACCTCCTGGTCATGTCTCCTCCCAAGCATTTATGTCGTCTTCGTCAGACCATTTATGGGCTCAAGCAAGCTCCTCAAGCTTGGTTTAAGCGCTTTAGGTCTTCGGTACTTGCAGCTGGTTTCAAAAAGAGTATGCTCAATTACACTATGTTCACTTTCAGCTCTATTGTGGTAGTGTGATTTTACTTCTCTATGCTGACGACATGATCATCATTGGTGATGATGTTGCCATCAATGAGTCTCTGAAGAGGCACCTCCAATAGCAGCTTGAGATGAAATGCATTGGATCACTTCGTTACTTTCGTGGTCTTGATGTTGCTTATTCTTCCTGATGATACTTGGTTTCTCAGCGAAAGTATGCCTCTGACTTGTTAAATCATGCTAGTCTTACTGACTCTCGAATGTGGACACACCGATGGAGCTTAATGTGATGCTTCGACCCACTGATGGCGAGTCCCTTTCGGATCACTCGCTTGGATATTACACATGTCGTTCGAGTTCTTGGTTAATTTGTCAGTGCTCCTTGCTCGATTCATTGTGTTGCACTTCTGAGCATTCTTCGCTAATGTCGAGGCACACCGACTTGCTCCATGTTGGTGTCATTCTCTTCCTCTCTGAAGCCACACATATTTTAAGATAAGCCCTGGGCAAGATATCCTACTGATTGGCGATCCACCATCGGCTTCGGTGTTTTCTTAGTTGACTCGCTCATCTCTTAGCGGAACAAGAAACATGATATCATTTCTTGCTCCAACACCGAGGCCGAGTATTGTGCTATGGCACAGACTGCTTCTTAGATCGTTTGGTTGTGTCGTCTACTCACTGACATGAGTGTTCAGTTGACCTTGTCGACTCCCCACTACTATAACAACCAAAAGTGTTATTCGGATAGCTAGCAATCTGGTGTTCCACGAGCGCACGAAGCACATCGAGAATGACTGTCACTTCATGCAGCATCACTACTTGGATGGAAACCTCTCGCTTTTGCATGTGTTTTCTACATAGCAGCTTGCAGACTTCTTTACGAAGACACATTATTTAGCGGTTTTGGCACCTCCTTACCACAATTTTGGCGTATGTGTATGAGCAAATATTTGATTTTTACTCAAGTACAAATTTCAAAGGACTCGCTTCGAGGGAGCGGAGTACAAAATGTATATCAGGAGATTGCGGGGAAATCCGTCTAAGATCCTTTGATACTCGATTTCGAAGTACAAAGATTACAACAAGTGAGGAAATGAAAAGAGAAGAGCGTTGCGGTGCTTGATCCTTCCGGGCTTCGTGCGTGATCGGCTATGGGCTTTGCTTTACTCTTCTTCTCCTAGAATCTTCACTTGTTCTTCGCTTGTTCTTTGACTTGCTTTGGACTTGAATCTTCAATTTTTCATCTTCGATCTTCGGTCTTCGATTTTCTTTGGTTTGCTTCGATCTTCGATCCTTCTTCTCCGGGATTTCTTGGAGCTTTGAAGTATCTTCAGTCGGGAGCTTTGTAGGTTCTTCTTGCTATGGCCAAAGATCCTTTCTTCTCTTCTTGTCCCTCCTTTTATAAGGGTCGAAGTAGTTATTGTAGAGAATAACTACTTCGGGTGGTTGAAGCAACCTCCTGGTGGTTTCTATAACTTCCCTTGGATGGTTAGAGAAACTTCCAGGTGGTTTACAGAACTTCCTTGATGGTTAGGATCATATTCGAGTGGTTTTGTAACTTCCACTGGTAGCTTAATCCTTTTGAGCTTGAGTGAACCGGTCTGATTAAAACGACTTGTGGTTCGGGTCTTAAATCCGAATCGACTTACTGCGACTTAGATTTTAACCAAGTTAACTCTTGATCCGGTCCTTTCTGACTTGGTAGGTTCAATGAGTTTGTCGAAATCTAGCGTAAGCTTACTTGTAGGAGCTTAAGCTTGATTATTCTTCGGCCTTGTATATCGGCTTGTCGAAGGATGCTCATCTCTAAGTATCATTCTATTGACTTAGATATAGCCTTTGGACGATAGGGATATAGTACTTTCCTTACTCTCAGACTTGGTCAAATTTCAGAGCGTAAGGAAGCAAGAAAAATTTCCTTGGTCATCAAGGAAATAAAGTATAAGGAAGCAAAAATTTCCCTGGTCATCAGGGAAATAAAGTGTAAGGAAACAAAAATTTCCCTGGTCATCAGGGAAATAAAGTCTTCCAGACTTAGCCAAATTTTGAGTGTAAAGCAAAATTTCCCTGGTCATCAGGGAAATAAAGTCTTCCAGACTTAGCCAAATTTCTGAGTGTAGGCAAAAATTTCCCTGGTTATCAGGGAAATAAAGTGTAAGGAAACAAAAATTTCCCTGGTCATCAGGGAAATAAAGTCTTCCAGACTTAGCCAAATTTTGAGTGTAAAGCAAAATTTCCCTGGTCATCAGGGAAATAAAGTCTTCCAGACTTAGCCAAATTTCTGAGTGTAGACAAAAATTTCCCTAGTCATCAGGGAAATAAAGTGTAAGGAAACAAAAATTTCCCTGGTCATCAGGGAAATAAAGTCTTCCAGACTTAGCCAAATTTTTGAGTGTAAAACAAAATTTCCTTGGTCATCGGGGAAATAAAGTCTTCCAGACTTAGTCAAATTTCTGAGTGTAGAGAAAAATTTCCCTGGTCATCAGGGAAATAAAGTATAAGGAAGCAAAATTTCCCTGGTCATCAGGGAAATAAAGTCTTCCAGACTTAGCCAAATTTCTAAGTATAGAGAAAAATTTCCCTGGTCATCAGGGAAATAAAGTGTAAGGAAGTAAAAATTTCCCTGGTCATCAGGGAAATAAAGTCTTCCAGACTTAGCCAAATTTTGAGTGTAAAGCAAAATTTCCCTGGTCATCAGGGAAATAAAGTCTTCCAGACTTAGCCAAATTTCTGAGTGCAGAGAAAAATTTCCCTGGTCATCAGGGAAATGAAGTATAAGAAAGCAAAATTTCCCTGGTCATCAGGGAAATAAAGTCTTCCAGACTTAGCCAAATTTCAGAATGTAAGGAAGCAAAATTTCCCTGATCATCAGGGAAATAAAGTCTTCCAGACTTAGCCAAATTTCTGATTCTCTAGCTTTAGGCAATATTTCAATGTCTACAAATTGCCCCCTCAAGGATTGACGTTTCAAGCGAAAAGCGAAAAAGGTAAATCTTTGATGATTTTTTTTTTTTTTTGCCAGGGCCGGCCAGGTTTGATTAGGGCCGGCCAGAAACCTCCAGGGCCGGCCAAAAAAAAAAAATTTTTTTTTTTTTTTTTTTTTTTTTAGGACGGCGGTACAGCTCGTCCTTTGACCCCCCTTTGTCTATAAAAAGGGGTCTCCTCTCCTTTTCTAACTTATTTTTCGGTATTTCTTGGAGCTAGGTCTAAAAACCCTACTTCAAGGTATTTTGCAAAAACCATCTCGCAAACTTGATTCCTTCGGCAAGTAGACGATCAAATCATCCAAGGTAATCATAATCTTGATCTTTTCCTTTGCTTTGCTTTCTCTTTGATCTTCGTTTCTCCTTTTGCAATGATCTTTGTGGGCCCCCTTTTTTTTTTAAAAAAAAAACGAAACCCTAGTTCAAGGTTTTGCAAGAATGATCTTTGATCTCCTCTTTTACCTTTTTGAATTATATGATATTTGATTCTTGGATCATCTTTCATGCATCTAGATGATCTTTGACTACCCATCTACTTGAATCGACTAGGTTTTTTAGAAACCCTAGTTCAAGATTTCGTAAGAACGATTTTTTTTTTTTTTGCTCTCATTTTTACCTTTTTTTTTTTTTTTTTTTATGCTCTTGTATATCTCGTGCATGATGTTAGATAATCTTTGACTATTCATCTACCCGAATTGACCAGGTTTGACCAGGTAATTTTTTTTTTTTTTTTTTTTTTTTTTTTTTTTTTTTTAAGGACAGCGGTACTTATGACGGTACAGCTCGTCCTTTGACTCCCCTTTTACATAGAACGGGATTCTTTTCTTTATTTTGCTTGTTCCTTGATCTTCTTTCCTTCCTTTGCAATGATCTTCGATCTTTGATGTTTTTCGATGATCAACTTTTGCAAAATGTATTCTAACTTTTAACTCAATCTTCTGTGTGTAGGTATGAGTACTTCAGAGAAATACATTGCTATGCCAGAAGATGGTTGGTTAGAAGAAGAAGAAGAACGAGGGGTCACTTATCTTGTTTTTCCTCATGCGAAAGTCAAGCAGCATGGGGCAACTCTGAAAAAGAATGGCCCAAACTCTTTGACTACCTTGAGAATCGTTGAGCACGAGAGTTGTGACAACGATAGTCATGGAGCTGAGAAGAGCGCTGGACCCATTAGCCGTTTTGAAAAGGCTCCGATTCTTTCTTTTCCGTATCATCATACAACGGCTGAAATGGTACCCATTCCTCAAATTGCTTCAAAAATTGCTTCAAGATTCACTCGATGGGGGGACGAAATACGAGGTCGTGGCGATGTTCAGTATCTCAATGGTTTCGGTGAATGGATGCACGAAGTCTTCGAAGCCTTGCGCGGCCAAGAGGCTACTAGAAACATATCTGTTATGCTGGAACCTGCTTGTTATGAATATTGTAGGCCTGATGGAATGTATAGAGCTTTGTGTGAGCTCTGGTGTCCGGAAACGAATACATTCCTCACTTCTATTGGGGAAATAGGGATTTCCTTGTCGGAGATCTATCAGGTATATTCATATTTGAAATTGAATTTGAGCGACATTCATACGTGTGACTTACTTTCTTCATTTTTCTTCTTCCAGATATCAGGTTGTCTCATGAGTGGAGAATATTACCAAGAGAGAGTCCCTAATCTCTTTGAGCTTTTCGACTGTGTATATACTCCTTCAGCACTTTCCTATCTTTTCAAAGCTTTTGCAATTATTGCTGCATCTTGCCGTAGTGACCGAGTTCGGCATTGTGACTGGATTGATTTTTGGTTTCGTGGGTACCCTCGAGCTGTTAATTCTCAGAAAACCGATATCATAAGGAAAGCCAAAGTTAAACTTGACCAATCAGGAGATATTGATAGGCCGATCAGTCTTATGCCTCCAGAGAAACGACCTTCTGGCTCGAAACCCAGTCCTTACGTTTTGCTAGGATTGTCAGCCAATAGCACTCTGGGGAAGATTGTCTATAGGTCTGCGGCGATTGTTCTTTTTCTTTGTAAGTTCGCCCTGCCTTGGAGTGGTGACTTGATTCGTCCTGGTACTTTCATCCCAGCTGTAAATATGGTGAAAGGTACCGAATACAATTTGGCTGTTCCCATATTATGCTTACTCTACAATGGTCTGACGCGGACTTACAGCAGCCTGTCTACAAGCCCCAAGTTCAGTGGTGAGCTAGGTCGGGCTAGTTCCTTTTGTCCCCTTCACTACTTATATGGGTGGATTGGACTTCACTTTCCAAGAGGGATATTTGCCAAGAATCTTCGGCAAAAGAGATTTCCTTTCCTCATAGCAGTATCTGGTGCTCTGGCAGCTTATCAGCCTTGGGAAGGGTCAGCTCAAGACGCTAGAATGATTCTTCGTACTATGGGAGAAGCTGATTTTCGTTTTGCTCATGAAGCTTGGAAGCCGATCCCTGATAGAGAAAAGGGCATTTTTTATGATAATGGCAAGATGCCATACCCCATCTTCCTCTCAATGTTGAGCTGTAAACCAGGGTTTCTTGTATTCCGTCGGGGTAATACGGTACAGATAGCACAGTATAGCCCTCATCGGTTTTCTCGTCAACAAGGTTTTATGCAAACGATACCTGGAACACCTATCCCTTTTAAGGAAGAAGTGTCTCCAAAGTTGGCGTTTGGCTATTGGTTAGCATTCAGTGAGAGACATACTGGAGTTAGTTTCGCTCTTCCGTTACAAGGAGTAAACCTCAGAGACTGCGTATCTTCAGCATATTCAAGTTTAGTAAGAGGGAGAATCAAGAATCAATTGGCTATGTATCCTTCTTCTATGCTGAAATCGAGTGAGAAAAGCTCGTTTGAGTTTAAAAAAGATGAAGGCATGAGAGATAGGACGGAGATTCGATTCCAAAAGAACTCTCGTCCTGGTTCTTCACGAGCGAGCCATCGCCGAACAGAATCTGACAGAGAAGTTGAGTCTTCTTGTTCTGGCACTTCTGAGCGTCCTGTTCCTCCAGCCGTACCTTCTGAGCGACAGGGAGATGAAAGAGGTACCAGGAAGAGGGCGAGAACATCAGAGGATAGTTCTTCTATTCGGGAGATCATTAATCCTCTTGCGACGTCCCCTACTGGATCGAGACATCAAATATTGGAGACTGCTCTTGTTGCAGCTTCTCCTGCTGAGATGGCAACTCAAGGTGTTGATATTACTACTTCAGGTATGAGTTGTCCCCTTTGTAATCCTTTGAATATTAATGATTGCTGTATGTTTTACCCTATCGCTTTGTTGTATAGGATATTCTGCTGGCGGCCTTTGTATTCCTAATGATGATCTAACTGAAGTGATTGGCAAAGGATTATTGGAGGATGATGCCTTTGAAGCGACATACCCATTTTTCCAGGATTTGCAAGATGAGGGTGTTGGAAAAAAATCACGAGGCATCAGTAACCGTTGAGATGACCAGAAAAGAAATAGTGGGCGACTCTATGTTTGAGGAGCTTGCAGGTCCTTCCACAACACCAGTGGATCATGAAGTTCAATCTTCTTTGGTATGCCAGAAAGCTCAGGCAGAAGTCCCTATTTTTAAGAAGCCGAGATCGATTGCTGGGATGGGTCCAACTATGTCTGAGGCAACTGGATTTGTGCATGGTTCAGTTGAGGAGATGGACCGTTCTTTGGCTGCTATTATGCTGGTTCCCTGCAGGTCATTCATAGACTGCTCACTGAAGCCTTTTCATCAAGCGGGATTCTCAGCACTAGAGAAGTGGTGGGCCAGTATGGGTGTTATCTTTTGTGATCGTCTTCGAAAATTCGGAGTGAACGATTCTGTCTTTGTTGAAAAGATCGAATCGCTTCTTCAAGACAGCCATACTTATCATAACCGACGTTCATCGTTTGTCAAGGAAAAGGCCGTTGTTAGTCCGGACCATATAGCGAAGATAGAAGAGACTTTGAAGTCGTTCTCCCAGTTCTTAGATGAGGGTGATTCTGCACTGTCAACAGCAAAGTCAGAGGAAACTTCTGCTCGTTTAGCATTGGAGGAGGCTAAAGCGTTGGTTATTTCTTGCGAAAAGCGTTTGGCTGCAGCTTCTGATGCCGTGACTTTACAGAATGATTACCTCAACTCCCTGAAGGCACAAAAGACTGAAAAAGAGAAAGAACTGACCGAACTCAAAGGTCAAGAGGAAGCTGGGGCATCTTCTGTCTTAGCTATTGATGGCGCACGAGAGGAACTTATGCAGCGTCTTCGTGACTTAAGCTCGATATATTGATTATTAAGCTTTGTACTTTTTCCTTTTAGACTTCATTAAGATTTATGCAATATGAATTCTCCTGGTATTTCCTTCTTGATTGTTCTACTGAATATGGGTTATTATTTTTTTTGTTTGGACTGAACCTGAGGGGTTTCCTCAGGCTGCCTACGTACCCTTTTTCAAGGGATCAAGTCGCACGTAGTTCCCTTGGATTTTTTTTTTTTTTTTTTTTTGCATCACCCTGATCGATATGCATCCCAACTAGATTGGCACCCACATCTATCAGGACTATCATTTGCAATATAGAGTGATTTTCTTCATGCATAATATCGCTTGAGGAACTTGCCGTTGATTGGGCCAAGTTGTCCTCCTTCTGGTGTCATAAGTAGATATGCTCCATTAGTATAGACTTCTCTGACGACATGAGGGCCATCCCACTTAGCATCAAATTTTTTTCCTGCTCTGTGAGATAAGATGATGGGACGTCGCACTGCTAGGACCAAGTCCCCTTCTTGGAAAGAGCGAGGCTTAACTTTTTTATTGAACGCTCGAGAAATACGAGCTTGATAGCATTCAAGTCGTTGCTGAGCCTCAAGTCTTTTCTCGTCTAGAGCTTCCAATTCCACAAGTCGGAGTTGAGCATTTTCATCAGTAGTAAGACCTTCTTGGATGGCAATTCTTAGAGAAGGAATTTGAAGTTCTAGAGGTAGAATCGCCTCTACTCCATACACAAGGGAATATGGTGTTGCTTGAGTCGGAGTGCGAAACGATGTTCGATAAGCCCATAGAGCCTCGTGCATACGCTCGTGCCAGTCTCTTTTAGATTTAGAAACCACCTTCTCCAAGAGTTTGCATAAGGTCTTATTGAAAGCTTCTGCTAAACCATTGGCGGGAGCATTATACATTGTAGAACATCTCTGTTTGATTTTATACTTAGCACAGAAATTATCCATAGCAGCGTTTTTGAATTGCTTGCCATTATCAGTAACGATGCAACGAGGAACTCCATATCGGAAGATGATATCATTTTGAATAAAATTCATGACTGAATTTCGGTTCACTTCTCTGAGAGGGACTGCCTCTGCCCATTTGGAAAAGTAGTCTGTCGCCGCTAGAATATAAAGGTGCTGCTTAGAAGATTTGGGTAATGGACCGACTATGTCAAGTCCCCAAGAGTCAAATGGCCATGAAGCGACTGTAGGATGAAGTGGTTCTGGCGGCTGACGAATATAATCACCATGGATTTGGCATGCATGACACTTTTTGGAGAAGTTTAAGCAATCTTTAACCATGGTAGGCCAGTAGTATCCCATTCTTTTGATACGAAAGTGAAGTTTCGGCCCTGACTGATGAGTACCACATATACCTGAATGTGACTCCTGGAGAGCAAACTTGATGTCTTCTCCGGTCAAGCATCTCATAAGTGTACCATCATAGCTTCGACGATATAATTCGCCATTGAAATGCAAGAACTTGGGGGCTCGTCTTCTTACCTCAGTTCTGTGTTTAACTTCTTTAGGGAGTTTGCCACTCTCGAGGTAATCAATAAGGGGTTGTCTCCAGTCTTGTTCTTCTATGACATAGGAATGATCTTCATTTTTCTGACCTATAGCCTGATTGAATTGATCTTCCAGAGTGAGTATCCACCTTCGACAAACCGGAATATTTAATTGGTCAAGGTCTTGAATAGCAAGCGATGCTGCTAGATTCGCCAATGCATCAGCTTGTTGATTCGAACTTCTTGGTACATGTTGAATGCTTGCTGCTTCGATGCTGTTGAATAAAGTAAGAGCATATTCATGATAAGACTTGAGGTCTTCCTTATTGACTTCATAATCTCCCAAGACTTGATGAATGATGAGTTTGGAGTCACCATAAATTCGTAGCCCTTGAAGTTTCATGTCCCGAGCGAGTTCAAGACCAATAATTAATGCCTGGTATTCGGCTTTGTTGTTTGAACAAGGCTCTGCCAATGAGAAAGAGTATGGGAGAGTTTCGGAGTTTGGCGAAACGAAAACAATCCCTGCCCCCGCAGCTTGTCGTTTTGCAGCTCCATCAAAGAACATTTCCCAAGAAGGGATTATGTTTACAAAGAAGACCTCCTCATCTGGTAATTCCTCAGTTAACTCCCAATCAGCAGGAATAGAGTGATGAGCCAAGAAATCTGCTAAGGCTTGCCCTTTGACTGCTCTCTGGGGGGTGAAGATGATATCAAATTCTGACAGGAGTAGAGCCCATTTTGCTAGTCTTCCTGATAGAACAGGTCTTGACATAATATATTTGAGGGGATCTGCTTTAGATACAAGTTTAATAGTATGAGCCAACATATAATGCCTTAACTTTTTTGTGGCAAAAATAAGGGCTAAGCATATCGTTTCTATAGGAGCATACTGTAATTCTGCCCCCACAAGAGTACGACTCAAATAGTAACAAGCCACTTCCTTTCCGAATTCATTTTCTTGTGCAAGCAATGCCCCCAGAGAGTGTTCTTGTGCGCTTATGTAAAGTATCAAGGATATCCCTGGAATGGGTGCTGTCAGAACTGGTGGTTTCAAGAGATAGTCCTTAATATCTTGGAAAGCCTTTTGACATGCTTCATCCCATTTGAAAATAGCATCCTTTTTCATGAGCTGGTGAAAAGGGTGACATCTCCCGGAGAGGTTGGCGATAAATCGCCTGATATAAGCCAAGTGACCTTGTAAGCTTCTAAGGTCATGAAGTGACTTAGGGTCGGGCATGTTGAGAATAGCATCAATTTTAGATTGGTCTATCTCAATGCCTCGATGCCTTACGATGAAACCGAGGAATTTTCCGGATGTAACTCCAAAGGCGCATTTTAGCGGATTCATTCGTAGTTGATACCTTCTTAATCTATCAAAGATAGCACGCAAATCATTCAGATGTGAAGACCTTTGTTTGGACTTCACGACTAGATCATCAACATAGCATTCTACATTTTGGTGAAGAATGTCATCAAAAATCCGCTGCATGGCTCGTTGGTAGGTAGCTCCTGCGTTCTTCAGTCCAAAAGGCATTACTTTATAACAAAAGATGCCCTTAGGTGTGCGGAAAGCTGTGAGTTCTTCATCCTTCGGTGCCATTCGGATTTGATTGTATCCTGAAGAGCCATCCATGAAGGATAGAGCTTCATATCCCATTGTAGCATCCACCATAAGTTCGGTGATTGGTAAAGGGAAATCGTCTTTGGGGCATGCATTATTCAAGTCTCTGAAGTCGACACATACTCTGATTTGCCCATTCTTCTTCTTCACGGGTACAACACTAGAGATCCAAGTAGGATACTTAACTTCTCTAATGAACCCTGCTTCAATCAGTTTGTTCACTTCGGCTTCAATTTGTGGAATAAGTTCTGGGCGGTATCTTCTTTGGCCTTGCTTGATAGGATTAGCACCACGTTTCATGGCAAGCTGATGAACAACAATTTTGGGGTCTAAACCTGGCATTTCTTTATAAGACCAAGCGAAGACGTCCTTGTATTCTTGGAGAAGCTTGACATACTCGACTTCTTCGTTCGTTGTTAGGAGAGAACTGACGAATGTCGGTCGTGGTTCTTCTTCAGTGCCAAGATTAATTTCTTTTAAATCATCCACAGTGGACTGCCCCCCTTCTTCAAGGACTGGAGGTGCATCAGCTAAGTCACTGTCCGAAGAAGAAGACGAGCAATCGATATACTCAGTAGAAATATGATTGACAGATACAACGATTTTCTTTTTCGACCCAGAGGAAGAAGATGCGTTCAAACATGCTGAATTGGTAGTAGAGTCAGAAGTAGCATCGATACTGATTGTCAAAGGAGCATCCTGAAGCGGCGGAACTCGATGCCAGGTGAGACTGTGTCGCTGAAAAGACCCGCTGTGACCATAGGAGATTTTGGCATGTCGAGAATGAGCAAACCTGGGTGGGCGGGAGGGCTTTGCGAAACCAAGTTCAAGTCTGTCAAAGACTGATTGTCGTGGATGATTATTTTTGACGATTTCAGATCTGATTCTTGGTTTCTTTATCCTCTCAAAGACTGAAGTTTGATTTGGCTTTAACTGGTGATGTACATCGGGCATCTCATATTGTGCCATGAGTATTTCTTTCTTCTTTGCACGTCGTCGTCTTCTTTTTGCTGACTTAGACAATGTCTGAAAGTCTTCATCTGTGTTACCGAGATACTTCTTTTCTACTGTGTCATCATCTGCATCATATAAAGCTTTTGTATAGTCTTCTTCATCTTGGGCTTCAATGAAGTTTGCGGACATAGTTTCTTTTGCGCTTGTTTTGAGCACAATGGGGATTTGCTTGGCTCCAATGCCAGGTCGAGTTTGTGGTATATTTTCTCCAGCCAAGAAGAGCCGCTCTTGGGTTTTAGTTAAACCGTAAGGGGCTGTTCGTGGTGGTAATGTACCTAAACGTTCAACATCTTTTGGAGTGAATCCAGCTTTGCTCAGGAGACTTGATGCTTCGCTTCCCCATGTTCCTTCTGGTTTGAATGTAGAGTTGCCCTTACTTGAGTTAGTAGCTGATGTTAGGCTGTGCAGCGGCAATACCAAGTCTTCTTTTAAAGTGACCAAATTAGCATCTGTAAAAGAGGTGGATGGCTTTGTATGCATAGGAGTGAATGGTGGCTGTCCTATCTTTCGGCCTCTCTGTGGTACGAAACTTAACACCGGAGCAGATTCAGCCATTTTTGTAGGATATTTATTAACCTTCTGTTTTCCTTTGATACTCTTCATTTGAACTGGCACCGCTTGCTGGTTTGATTTCTTCGGATAAAGGACATAAAAATCGAATTTCCCTGAAGGTTGGCCAAGTAAACCTACTTCTGGGTCACCGTTCTCATATCTTTGTTTGAGAGATTGTTGTGATGACTTCTTGTTTTTCCTTCGCCGATCTTCATCATCTTCGTATTCCAATTCCAGAGCCTCTTCAAGGCATTCGTCACATTCGCAATCACCAAACATCGTATGACGTTGGGTTGGAGGATTTGGAGAGACCCTGACTAATGGAGTCACTTCTTTTGCCTCTGTTTCTTGGAGAGAATTTGTAGCTTTGTTGGGTGACGTTTCCTTGATAACGGAGCCTTTACTGTGGTAGAATTTGGCGTCGGCGAGATAAGCTTCTGCTTCATTAAATGGTCTATCATCTGCCAGAACGCACTTCTCAATGCCCCCTTGGTGATATTTGAAACATTGATGTAATGTTGAAGGCATTATTTTATTCATATGTAGCCAAGGTCTTCCAAGTAAGAGTCGATAAGAGGTTTGACAGTCTATGACATGGAACAGAGTCATAGTGTCAAGTTCTCCGATTGACAACTTCAAGCGTATGATGCCGACAGCTGACTGTGCCCCTTGGTTGAAGCCTTGAATGACCAATTTGCTTCTGGAAAGTTGATCACTTTTTATGCCCAAGTCCTTCATGGTTTGACTAGGCATGATATTGACAGCCGATCCGCCATCTATCAATATGCGAGTTACTGGTTTTTCATTGATATAACCAGAAACATAAAGAGGTCGGTTGTGCAACCGTGCTCCCAGCTGCAAATCTTCGTCAGAGAAGGAGATAGTCATATCACATTGGACTGATTTTTCTTCATTAGTCTTCACTTGATGACTTTCTGGGTCAGTTAATGCCGCAGCCATAGCGTGGCGTGCATCTTCCGAAAGATGGAAAGCCTCTATAAGTGGCAAATGTAACATAGCTTCATCATAAGTAGCTGCGAGGTTTCCTTCGATCGGCTCAACAGGAGGTGTATTATCTGACATTTCTGGAGGCTGAAGAGTTAGTTCCTCATTTGATTCTTTCTCATGGACTTCTGCCGTATAGCAAGTTGACGAAGAGGATAAATCATTTTCGAAGAAATCTTCAGGAATGAAGTCTTTTAGTGTAAGAGGTCGCCGGACGGCTTGATGTAGTATTTCTTCATCATTGACTGTAAGAACTTTAGGCATACTTTTCTTTTGGCCTTTCTTCTTTAAAGACTTCTTGACGTAAGTCTTTTCTTTCTTTCCCTTAGACTTATCAGAGATTATGGGAGAGACTTTACGGAGAGGGGCTCGAGGGGTTCTTTTATTTCGAACCACCAAGGTCCATCCGTCCTTCTGTTCCGAATTCTCTTTTTCAAGGGAATAGTCATTCTCTTTTAGAGGCAAGGGGGCTTCTTTCGTTGGTAGACTTTCACAACTCTTGATCTGATTTTTGCGCATCTGGATTCTGAGTTCTGGTGCCCCCAAGCTTGCAACCTGAGTAACATGCATATGCCTCCTTACTGAAGAATGTTGCTTGTTGAGGAGGGCTGAAGTTTTTATCTGGAAAACTAGCCTCTTCCTTGCTGCTGGAATTTGAACTGGTGGGAGAGAACCGAAGACAATGGATGTCATGTTAGTTGCGACTATCTCATCTGAAGGCAACTCAATCTTTCCTTGACGTGCCAACGACATGATTTTCTCTTTGAACACAAAACATTTTTCGATAGGGTGACTCACGACCCTATGATATTTGCAATATAAAGGATCATCAACTTTATTTGCTTCTTCTGGTCTCTTGGATAAAGGTATTTCAATCATCTTCTCCTCCAAGAGTTGGTCAAACATGGCTGAAACTTCTGAGTCTGGAAAGGGATACTTCTTCGCTTGGAGCTCTTCTAAAGTCATCCGGGGTGGCCTTTGCTGTGAAGACTCAGTAGTAGGCTTAGTGTTGTCTGGTTTTTCTTTCATCTTCAAGGGCTTGGAAGAAGAAGCAATGTTTACAACATTTGTTTGTTTTGCTTTTGGGGCTGACATTTTTTCTTTGCCGTCTGCCTTAGACTTCGAAAAGTCCCTTGGCTTGGAATCTCCGTGAGTGGCCAAGCTAAGCTCCATATCGTGAGCTCGTGTGGCCAATTCTTCGAAGGAGCTGGGTTTGATTCCCTGGAGAATGTAGAGTAATCCCCAATGCATTCCTTGAATGCACATCTCTATTGTTGAAGACTCGGAGAGTCGATCTCGTGAGTTGAGAGCAAGGTTTCTCCATCGATCGATATAGTCTATGACCTTCTCATCCTTGCGTTGCTTGACAGCAGTAAGTTCCACCATACTCACCACACGTCGAGTACTGTAGAACCGAGTGAGGAACTCCCGTTCTAATTGTTCCCAGCTATCGATAGACCCCGGAGTGAGGTCTACATACCATTCGAATGCGGTCCCTTTGATAGACCGAACGAATTGTTTGACCATTTCATCATCATAAGTGCCAGCATTGTTACAAGTTTCTATGAAGTGGGCAATATGTTGCTTTGGATTGCCTTTTCCTTCGAATTGCTGGAACTTGGGTGGGTTGTATCCTGCCGGAAAGCGTAAGTCTTGGATACGTTGGGAGTAAGGCTTGGTGTACCCTACTGTGGACTTAGAAAATCCGTCTCCCCTTGCTTGGATCATACTTGCGACCATAGACTGTAATTGTTCAACAGTCATAGGTGAAGATGTAGGCATGATTGCACCTATCTCTGGAGAAGTGATCATCGGCGGCATCAAAGTCCGAGTAGTCGTGGGGAGGGCCTTGGTTGTTGCAGGAACCAAAGCCTCTTCCTTAGTATCCATTTTTTTGAGAAGACTGTTGATTTGACGATCCTTTTCTGCCATTGTCTGGACCATCTGAGCCATGAGTTGGCTCATTTGTCGTACTTCCTCCTCAAGTTTAGTCATTGTGGAGTTAGTAGAATTTGGGCGAACTTCCTGGCGTGCCTCGAGAGTCTCAACGTCGTCTTCCGAGATATAGTCATGATGAACAACAGCGTCCACATGACCATCTGGATTGAAGATTACTTCATCTCTCACCCCGAATTCCTTAGTGCATAGGATATCTCCCTCGGTTTCGACTTCAGGTAGAACTGAAGAAGTAGTCTTCTTGCGCCTAGTGTAGACACGTAGTGCAGGGGCCTCCTCGGATGCCGAAACATTAGCATTCGTGGTGACATTCTCCTGGTTGCCTTGTTGGAGTGTATTTGACTCAACAAAAGGCATAGTGACGGGAACAACCATAGCATCGCCGATACCGACCATGTTGAAAATTTGAATTAGAAGAATCCTTCGTAAGGAAGAAAACTTCGAGTATGAGAACCAACGAAATGGAGGGATGAAAGGAGACGGATGTCCCACCGGGCGTGCCAAAATATTTGTATGAGCAAATATTTGATTTTTACTCAAGTACAAATTTCAAAGGACTCGCTTCGAGGGAGCGGAGTACAAAATGTATATCAGGAGATTGCGGGGAAATCCGTCTAAGATCCTTTGATACTCGATTTCGAAGTACAAAGATTACAACAAGTGAGGAAATGAAAAGAGAAGAGCGTTACGGTGCTTGATCCTTCCGGGCTTCGCGCGTGATCGGCTAGGGGCTTTGCTTTACTCTTCTTCTCCTAGAATCTTCACTTGTTCTTCGCTTGTTCTTCGACTTGCTTTGGACTTGAATCTTCAATTTTTCATCTTCGATCTTCGGTCTTCGATTTTCTTTGGTTTGCTTCGATCTTCGATCCTTCTTCTCCGGGATTTCTTGGAGCTTTGAAGTATCTTCAGTCGGGAGCTTTGTAGGTTCTTCTTGCTATGGCCAAAGATCCTTTCTTCTCTTCTTGTCCCTCCTTTTATAAGGGTCGAAGTAGTTATTGTAGAGAATAACTACTTCGGGTGGTTGAAGCAACCTCCTGGTGGTTTCTATAACTTCCCTTGGATGGTTAGAGAAACTTCCAGGTGGTTTACAGAACTTCCTTGATGGTTAGGATCATATTCGAGTGGTTTTGTAACTTCCACTGGTAGCTTAATCCTTTTGAGCTTGAGTGAACCGGTCTGATTAAAACGACTTGTGGTTCGGGTCTTAAATCCGAATCGACTTACTGCGACTTAGATTTTAACCAAGTTAACTCTTGATCCGGTCCTTTCTGACTTGGTAGGTTCAATGAGTTTGTCGAAATCTAGCGTAAGCTTACTTGTAGGAGCTTAAGCTTGATTATTCTTCGGCCTTGTATATCGGCTTGTCGAAGGATGCTCATCTCTAAGTATCATTCTATTGACTTAGATATAGCCTTTGGACGATAGGGATATAGTACTTTCCTTACTCTCAGACTTGGTCAAATTTCAGAGCGTAAGGAAGCAAGAAAAATTTCCTTGGTCATCAAGGAAATAAAGTATAAGGAAGCAAAAATTTCCCTGGTCATCAGGGAAATAAAGTGTAAGGAAACAAAAATTTCCCTGGTCATCAGGGAAATAAAGTCTTCCAGACTTAGCCAAATTTTGAGTGTAAAGCAAAATTTCCCTGGTCATCAGGGAAATAAAGTCTTCCAGACTTAGCCAAATTTCTGAGTGTAGGCAAAAATTTCCCTGGTTATCAGGGAAATAAAGTGTAAGGAAACAAAAATTTCCCTGGTCATCAGGGAAATAAAGTCTTCCAGACTTAGCCAAATTTTGAGTGTAAAGCAAAATTTCCCTGGTCATCAGGGAAATAAAGTCTTCCAGACTTAGCCAAATTTCTGAGTGTAGACAAAAATTTCCCTAGTCATCAGGGAAATAAAGTGTAAGGAAACAAAAATTTCCCTGGTCATCAGGGAAATAAAGTCTTCCAGACTTAGCCAAATTTTTGAGTGTAAAACAAAATTTCATCGGTCATCGGGGAAATAAAGTCTTCCAGACTTAGTCAAATTTCTGAGTGTAGAGAAAAATTTCCCTGGTCATCAGGGAAATAAAGTATAAGGAAGCAAAATTTCCCTGGTCATCAGGGAAATAAAGTCTTCCAGACTTAGCCAAATTTCTAAGTATAGAGAAAAATTTCCCTGGTCATCAGGGAAATAAAGTGTAAGGAAGTAAAAATTTCCCTGGTCATCAGGGAAATAAAGTCTTCCAGACTTAGCCAAATTTTGAGTGTAAAGCAAAATTTCCCTGGTCATCAGGGAAATAAAGTCTTCCAGACTTAGCCAAATTTCTGAGTGCAGAGAAAAATTTCCCTGGTCATCAGGGAAATGAAGTATAAGAAAGCAAAATTTCCCTGGTCATCAGGGAAATAAAGTCTTCCAGACTTAGCCAAATTTCAGAATGTAAGGAAGCAAAATTTCCCTAATCATCAGGGAAATAAAGTCTTCCAGACTTAGCCAAATTTCTGATTCTCTAGCTTTAGGCAATATTTCAATATCTACAGTATGATCCACCTTGAGTTTGAGAGGGGGGGGGGGGTTGGTTTGTTAGAGCATATACATTTAGCCTACTTGTATATGTTAGTGACTCTAATTCACTGAGGTATGTTCACCTTGGGCGACCCCATCTCATGTATATTCTATATAAGGCAATTGCCCTCATTGAGTGACCAACTGACTATTCCATTCACTCCAAATATCCGTCTCTGCCCCTGATTTTCATCTTTATTATAGAGTATAGGTACAACATTATTTATGCTTATTCTACAAGAAAAACAGTCAGATCTCAGATAGATATGGGACATGTGGTACTGGATATAACTCATCTGTCCAGTTATTAATGTCCGCAATAGCCACCTAGGGAACCAATGGAAGGAACCAAATCAAAATATAACAAAATAAACTGAGCCAAGAAATGATAAAAATTATAAAAGAATAAAACTTAAAAGAAATCACCAAGTTACCTGAAGAATCAGAATCAATGACTCGGGATCTGAGAGTGAAGAGGCACAAAAGCACAATAAGGGTTCAAAAAGTTCTTTTCTGACATAAATATCAGCATCTTCACTTAAATTTAGCCCTGCAAACAAAAGTTGAAGGATCCACAAGCGGTCTGTTTTGAAATGGATTGAACCACTTCCAAATAACTTCTCAAATAATGGAATACCCTGAATACAGAAGCAGGTATCCTCATAAGTAGAGGCGAGCTTCATTGAGAGCTCAATTGCAGTCCAAATTAGGAAGGACAATGACCATCGTTCCTTTTAAAAATTACATACCTTTAGGTTCACCTTTGAAGAGCGTGTCATGAGCTTGCTTATTGTGAGGAAATGATCCTGCATCGGATCCAAGAGTACAAAAGATGCTTCAGCAGCAAATATAGCTGTCACAGAAGGGATCTTCTGCCATGGTTCGGTTATCCCGTTTTGCAAATATGTTAAAAGAAGCTGAAGCTGCAACACATCCTTACTGTTTTGATAGTTCTGTGCCAGACAAAACAAATCAAGCAAACTGTGAAGGTGAAAAACCACAAAAATTAATCCAACCTGTCCCTAATGATGCAAAATGCACAAAAAATGGGGAACATCTACAAATATAGGAGGAGGATGTGCATCACAAAAGCAAAACAATAGATAGATATAAAATAAATATGAAGGCCCCATGAATTTCACATAAAGAGGATACATCAGTAACTAGGCTTTGATTCATTGAAAGCACAAGAAAGCCCGGATTATTATCAGGATCAGTCCATAAAATTAATTCCTAGAAAATCTTTTTGATTGGCTATTCTACGTTCATAATAATTCTTCGCGAGAAACATAAAAGTAAACTAAAAACCTAATCCCACCTATTTGGGTATGACTTTATGAAACGGATTCTGCCATTTGTTCCAAGCCAAGGCTCAATCCTTCAAACTGAAATGTGATATCTACTATTTTCTTAACACTTTCATCAAATCCTTATTGGTTTCCCCTCCAAAAGAAACTTCAACGTGAACATAGAACAACTGGCCTACTTTTGTTGATAATCCCTAGTTTCCTCTAGTGTACACATCAAGCTCCTTTCAAGTCTTCCAAGTTCCAAGACGTCCACCTCGATAACGTCATCACTATGACATGTGCCCTCGTGCAAATTACATGGGCAGAACTCATTGAATGAAATATTCTGATTCAGTTTTTTTATGGAAGATTTTCTGATTAGTTAGGAAATGAAAAAAAAAAAGGAAGTAACTAGGAAGCACAGATACTTCATTATACCCAAGTATTTGTATCCGATAGTTATCGGACATGGACCATATGGTTCGGATACCTGGATATATATTGAATACGGATTTGAAGTATCTAGAATTATAAAAAAAATAAAAACAATACCCGATAGGGCCGGATACGCCTGGGATACACTTGAATACGCCTAGGATACGATGCCCCTTTGCCTTACATCCGATTCAAAGACATCCACATAAAAAAGAAGAGGAAGATGTATGAATCGGCAAGGAGAAGAAGCAAGAGGAAAAAAATCTAAGAAGAGGATAAAAAACAAAAAATAGAGAAAGGAAGGAGGTGGAGAGAGGAGACTCACCTGACAACCGCTACCCGCAACCCGCCCAAGGTCATGATGGTCGCGGCCCAAGCCGCCACTCCTTTTTCCTCTCTCTCTCTCTCTCTCTCTCTCTCTCTCTCTCTCTCTCTCTCTCTCTCTCAATTGAAAAAAACCCCAAAGCTTAACCCCTTTAACCTTTGTAATTCAATTGGGTTCAACCCAAAACCAAAAAAAAAACTATTTAATTGACTTAAACCCAACTCACTTTCAATAACCTCAAAATAATCACAATTTGTTAAGCCTTTAGTCTCAAGCCCAACTTCATAAGACCCAATCCCTTGGACTTAAGTTATAAATCCACCTAAATTTGAATCCAATCCGACTCATCCATCACACACCCGCTTTCTCAAAGAAGCTTGTTAGCCCACCTTGGTCATAAGTTGAATCATACTCATCGGATTTGGGCAATCTTTGGCTCGTTTCGAAGTTATCGCCAAGCCCGATCATCCTACCATATTTCCACCACCACCCGATAAGTTCATAGAAGCAAAAATTATTGTTTTACCCCTCATATATATATATATATATATATATATATATATATATATATATATATATATATATATATATATATATATATATATATATATATAGGGGCGTGTTAGGATGCGACATGCGATGAATGCAGTGTCGCACCGCATCCATCTAATGCACCGTTGCGTGCATCGCACACACGCAGCGGGTGCATCAGACGGCTGCGGTGTGACACCGCACGCCGCATTTTATCATTCCTCTCTCTCTCTCTCTATCTCTCTCTCTCTATCTATATATATATATATATATATATATATATATATATATATATATATAAACCCTTAAGATTTTCAAATTTGATGATTTTTTGTGAGGAAGATCATCTAACCATAGATAGATGATCCACACACAAAAAAATTTAAAACAAAAATACCTCTAGGTGGGAAATGAGTTGCAAGCCAATTTCGGCAGAAATAGACTGACAGCCCATATCCCGTATCCACTATAGGTCTTACTCCTCCAATTTGAATACATGCATACAAGTCGGCATGTATGTTAGTCACCACCCTTTTTAGTAATTGGGGGGAATGCATGTATAGGACATCAACTTCAAAATTTGAATTTGAATCAGATTTTAAATTTTGGAACTGAATTACCGGAGGAGGGAAGAATCCTACTTCATATGGTTTGAAATTCATGGGCGTCATTAATAAACCATATTTTTCAGGTCCCATGACGGATATCTGTCTTTCCCCATGTTAATGATAACGAAGATATCTTTTTGATCTCAGGCCCGATTCTCAGTGGTCGGGACAGATTGCACATACCCCTTGGATCCACTAATGACTCCTTTGTCCATGAAAGGTAGTTCGAAGTTAATGCAAAGGAGGGGCAACAAAATTTTACCACGAGAACTGTAAGTGAAGATAGTACGAGGATGGTCGTCCATCGAAGCAATAGACAGTTGTTGAAGAAGTACAAAAAATCAAAAGGGAGTTGTCACAAAGACTTTCTTCTGGATAATCTGAAGAGATTATTGGCGGGAGGAGCAAACAAAGACTTGGGATCTTTGATGGAGATGGTTGACCATAAAACTGTGCACTTGTTTGCTTCAGAATGTGATTTTGAAGAAACAGAGATGAGTTTGTTGCTATGAAGTTTTGTCATATATTTGAACCTTCGAGAAAGAGAGACTTCCTCCTTAATGTTTGTTCTTATTTGGTGGTGCTATCAAATGTTTATATTTATATAACATGGCATGTCGGTTTTGTGCTGACTAGACAAAACGGAAGCTGACTAAGACAAGCTGACTGAACAAAAATGAACCGAATAGATCTAACCATTCGTTCAAAAATCAACGCACGATCTCTATTTCCCCGGCAATCAACTCCCTATGGGTTTCAAATCCCGACCCATTTAAACTGCACTAAACCCCTAAAATCCCGGCCCATTTAAACTGCACTAAACCTGACCGTTCATCCCGTGATCGTTGTTCGCATCAACGGCTATAAACCCGTCTGCTGAAATTTCGGCCACCCCAAACCATCGGGTCGATCTCGAGGAATCCATTCGAATAGAGACAGCTGTGATTGATCAATTATAGGGAGAGGGGGAGTTGGTCGTGCTGAAGGCGCCCGCTTTGTGCCAATCGGCACGGGCGAGGAAATGTAGTCGTCGAAAATGTTTTGTTGCCGAAGACATTCATGTGTGTTCCCGCCGAAGGCGGCCCTCTGCAGTGCCGACAGATGTGTTGCTGCCGATGTGATTGATCGATTATAGAGGGAGGGAGAGTTGGTCATGCCGAAAGCGCCCGTTTCGTACCAATCGGCACGGGCGAGGAAATGGGTGTCCCTATGAATGCCAGTGTTGTTGTCGAAAGTATTTTGGTGCTAAAGGCGTTCAGGTGGGTTGCCACTGAAGACGGCCCGCTGCAGTGCCAAGGGGCACGGGCATGCAATAGTCAGTATTACAATGAAAGTCATGTCGTGGTACGTAGAAGACTAGGGGAAGTAGATAAAAAAAAAGTTGTTTGTATGTACAAACTCTTGCAGAAAGTGGATGTAGATAAAAGAAAAGTTGTTAGTATGTACATACTCTTGTAGAAAGTGGATGTTTGTTTGCCAGAAACCAAAGTGGAAAATCCTTCTTTCCTCAGACCCCTTACTAACCAATACACACACACACACACAGACACACACACCCTAATATATTTCATGTACTTTTGTTTCTATATTGTTATTATTGCTATTGTTATTATTTTAGGAGTTTTTTCTCTCTTTCCCTAACATTGTTTCACATTGGCTCTTTGGCTTATATTTTGTACCACAAAAAATTGATTCAGTTCTCTATTACAAATCCTTCATTTTGCCATGAGTGCCTTCTTCGTCGACATTCTTTCTTAGCCTAGGGGAACCTTTGAGGTTTGCTCCGTGGTTGCATGAACATAAATTGCAACCAATAAGGCAAGTCTCCCTACCCGCCAACTAGTCTTCTACGTTTCTTGGCAGGCCCATTTCTTGACATGTTGCCTTGATTAGATTTTTGTACCCAATATTAGAGGATTGATGTCAGGTTGATAGGTGATTGACCACATCTTGGATTATCACGATTTATGCCTCTTCCTAACCCTAACTTCACCCCCTCATTTTCTTTCAATAACTTACCAATTGGCATACACATAAAATCCATGAAATATTTAGCCGGTTAAAATCCAGTTATACGAAATTGCCTGACCTTATGAATATGTAGTGCTCTATCCGATGATACGAAGTACTCCGTAGATCCTCACGATCAAGGTCCGAACTATTGAAATTGGAGTGGGTTCGGCACCGGATCAAGAAATATCGGTGATCTTCTACATCTAACGAATAAGGATTTTTTCAATGCTACATGACAATGTGGAAATCGATGGTGGCATCATGAAGAAAAGAGTGGACTAGTGCCTTGTGTTGATGTCACATCGAGATCTTACATGTGAGGAAAAAGCAAATAGACAGAAAACAATTGGTACCAAAGTTCCCATAATAAATGAACCTTTGGACCTGTGCAAATGTTTTCTACTAAACTAGAGAATCTGACACTAATTGTCAGGTTTACGCAATGGCACCACTGTACCCATAAAATGGTGCCTTACATTGGGATATATGATATATGTATAGATAGTATGCTATGTTTGCCAGTATGGCAATAGTTCATATGAAAATAAGCACATAAAACAACTACAAAACATGCTTAGCAGCTAATCATTGACTGAAGAATTAAAATGCAAAATACTTTACCAAAACAACAGGTCAGCACACAACTACGGAACGAATTAAGGAAGATAACTCAGAAAAATGTACAGTATTATGTAAGTACTGTAGACAGGTATTTGCCTTCAACCATGGTAACAAGAAGATTTCAAACCTCCAGAGCTTTCTTAAACTTTCCAAGTGACTCATAACCCAGCTTCCGCAATTCTTCATCAGTGGAAGATATGCTAACAAATGTAATTGCAAGCAGGCCTAGTCGTGTAAATTCTACAGGTTCAATGTAGCCCATCAATAGACTATGAATTGCGAACCGCAATATAAAAGAAGGATCATAAACCTTGTCATTGTTCGAAAATGAATTTTGCTGCCAACACCATGAAAGCATAATATCAAGACTTGCAACAAACATAAAGAGCAAAGAAGTGTTAAAGACACAGGTAGCATATCTCAATTAAGGAGGAGCGATAAAACAAAATAGCCTAGTCCGTGGAAATACCTCTTTGGTATCTACGAAATCGTCCTTTAGAAGCCTTTCCAGCGACAATGGAGCAGTCATTGAAGATCTGTCGTAGCAGAAATGTAAAACCGTTCTAACACATACTTTTGAATCTACTGGAATGTTCTCCCGGAAGAGTACTCTGTGTCGTTCTTCAAATGTTTCCAAATCAGCTATCATTTCAGATGTCACTAATCTGTCAAGTGTCAGCTCTTTCCTAATTTTCAAGGCAGAAAGACCCCACAAATAATCAATTTCTGCAATGCTCCCATACTCGGATCCTTCATTCAACTCAATCTCATGCATGAGATAGAACATCTCCAAATCAGTTTCACTGAGGGTTGCACCGTAGCCTGACAGAAGCAGAGATAGCAATTCTCTTAAATTCATGCCATCAACATTTACAGGCCCAATATTCTCTTGTATACTCTTAAGATGATACAGTACCCTGAGCAGCTTAATAAGTTCCAATTTTCTCTTGCCTAAAGCACATTGGCCATATCCTGATTCGGTAGATGAATCACATAAGCCCCTGCCCTCTGGAGCATTTTGAAAAGTAAAAGATACACCAAGCGATTTCAAAATACTGGGGATCGGCTGCAACAAAGTCCCACTGGGAGTCAAAGCAAATGAACCAGAAATCGTATCACTTGAGAGAATTGTAGAAACAAATTGAGAGTGTCCAAGCAAGAGCTCAAGAATTTCAGCAGGGGAAAATTTCCCTTCTGCTATTGTGACAAGAATGCAACGGATTGCCTTTAGCATAACAGGATCCTCAAACCTATGAAGAAGAGATGATCTAATAAATAGATTCAGAAAAGGAATAGACGGCAATTGGATAAGGTAGCTTTTAGTGTCCCTCGACAACTGAATTATGTTCCTCAAAATATAATATTCTAAGAATCTTAAATGAAAATTGTCAGCAGTACAAGATGCCACAGAGCAATCTGTTTTTAGAGGAGATTTCTTGATCACCAGGCCAAATGTATTGACCAGCATGTTTATAAACCTAACTTTCATGTGGTTCAATCTGTTAGAATCTGTTCCATTGGGCTTATCTTTAAATCCTCCCTCCACTTCCCTTGCCAAAACCAGTGTCGGGCTATCTGGAGGAAACAATAATAGTCTTGTAAAGGATATCTTGGCAACAACTTCATTAATTAGTTGAAAGGACTTCTTGTACGAACAAGATTTGAATTCTGAAAAATCACAATCAAGTAGCTCATCAGCAGAAGGCAAATTTGAATAAATAGCATTAAATATTTTCAACAGCTTCTTCTTCCTCGTTGAACTCCCACGAAAGATGAAATAGTATCGCAACATGATGACTGCCTTCCCAAGAAGAGAAGTGCTGAAAAGATTATGAAAATCCTCCAAAGATGTCGGTGCCGATTCTTCATATTCTTCCTGAAATATGCTTTTAGAAACATAGCTCTTCCAATCTGAGAAACCATCCAAAAGAATCCTAGAATAAAACGCTGGTATTGTCCCACAAAGTTTGAGATCTTGCTTGCTACTTTTATGCAAGTTGGAATGCAAATATGACAATGCAACAGGTAACAGAAGCAGAAAATCATCCTCCGAAAGGCCATAGTCACAGTTGGCATCCCTCACTTCGTCCTTAAGTTGCCATGCACTCAAGACATCCACCATAGACAAATTTTTGCTTAAAACACCCAAGAAGATCTGTCCAAAGAGGCGCAAATGCAAAGGGCTTACTTCAGTAAGCAGTGACAATGTTTTCGCCTTAATCTTACTTGTGGGATCTAAGCAGTGTATAAGCAGTTTCATGGGGCTGTTGATGATCATTCTAGAGAATTGCATATCCAGTGGAAGGAGAGAAGGGATAGATTTTGCAAATTGCTGATTATGGACCGCATTCATAGTCTTCAACAAACATCTATATGCGCATTCAAGATTGAAGCGTCTAGAGAGATCAAGAAGATTATAATATATTTTAAGAATAATGGCCATATCAAAACTCTTAATCTCCCTGTCCCAAAATAAATTAGATACTGATCTCAGGTTTTGTTGTTGTAAATGAGTGCATAGCATACCCAGTGCACCATCAGCAATATACAGAACCACAGAAATGGCAGATGAAAATGCCGCAGTGCAGCCTGAAATGTCTCCTTCAAGTTTACAGAACATCCAGAGCACAGTTTCCAGTAACTCAAAAGGTGATACAAAATGCATCAAGGTATGAAAGATATAAAAAATATGAAGAAGGGGTCCTAGATCTCTCTTCATGACACACAGATCAAACTTTTCCCTTAATAACAACATTGTCCTTTTCACCAGGTGCCTTGGTGCCATTGAAACTGGTTCAGGTACATTTCCCACAGCCAACAAGCAGTCAAAAGCCTTCCTCAAAAATTGCAAGATGTGATGGTCCATTGAATGAAAATTCTGCTTTGCAGAAGTCAGAAAGGCTGCCACACTGTCTCCCAAGCTTGCATTTGCGACTTTCTCACTACAATATAAAGGATGCAACAGGAACATTGTCACAAGAGGATGATGACAGATGTCTACTACAGCTTGAACATAATTCGAGTCAGAGGATGCCCTTGTAGTTTTTAAACCAGCTGTATCAGCAGTTTTTACAAGAAGTTGCTTGCATATATACTCTACAAGACTGAAGCACATTTGAAAAAGTTCTTCAAGAACATCAGACGGCTTGACTCTATAAGATAGCATTATCTGATAGCTCCAAAATAGCACATAACGTAGAGAAAAAATTAAGTTGTTTGATCCTTCAGATAGCTTACCTTGAAGCAAATCCAACATTTTAGTTGAACGCATCATGTAAAGATTTCTCGTTGAATGCAAATCACAACTGCCAAAGGTCAAGATTGCAGAAAAGAGTGCATAAAAAGGAACATGCTTCAGAAACAGACAGAAAGCAGTAGCAGCTGATTCTACGGAACCTAAATGATCTGTGGACATTGATGCGCCAATGGAGCAAATGGCTTCACTACCACAAAGCAGATGTTCACTATTGCTTCTGCCGTTATTGCTGATTGTACCCTCAAGCATTTCCAGACCAGAGAAGAACATCTCCGGCCACATATTAACAATATTGGCGAGAAACTTGCTTTCATTGAGAAGTACAAAATACAGAAATGGAAGATGAGATCTAAAATGTAATTGAGTAACGGTAAGAAGCAAAGGAAGATTTGCTAATATATCATCAGGAGTTGCACATATGATTGACGATGAAAAGGCAATGGATAATCCAACTAGCCTGCCATCATGACCATGCTCTAGAAACTCCTTTACCTTAGCAAGTACCAAAAAGAAAGAACCGTCCTTTCCTCTAGTAGTAATTTCTTCGGCAGAAAACAAGCTAAAACTCTGTTGATCCAATAAATTCTGTGCAAAAAGTAACAGATTCTTCAATGGCCTCCATTCACAAAGGGAACTCCTAGAATTCTCAGATATTGAAAAATAGTCCTTCAACTTCTCTGTTAGAAGCAAATGTATCAAAGCAGGTAATACTCTCATTTCGACCTATCAAACATTAATCAGGGGTAGTGTTAGATTCATCATAAATACAGCATGATGAGAAAGAGTGAGAGAAGGAAGGGGGAGCTCCTACCTGCGTCTGCAGAATTAAGGTTATTGTATTGCACACGTATAATGAGATGGCGGTTCTCTCACATAAGTTGAAAGTTCCAGAATCTGACTCAAGCAGCCTGAAGCATTTTTGTAGGATACAAATGACGAGAGGGCTGAAACCAGGAGAATCATCTGTAAGCAAAACAACATAGTCAACAAAATGTCCGCATAAAAAAAAACATAGTCAACAAAAGGGTTTTTATTGAAATAGAAAGATGTATCTTAGCCCAAGCTGGATAAGTAGGGGCATGTGAATTAGGATGTACTCAAATTGGATTAGTGATCGATTTCTAGGTTTCGTCGTAAACCTAATTGGTTACTTCCAATTACGTAAATCAATAGTTCAAACCGCACTCAAAGGTAGGGCATTTCCCATTGATATAGGAACTTCTGTACCAGAAACAATGGTATCTCCAATTATAGCCCCTCTGGGATGTAAAATATATATCTTCTCACCATCCCCATAGTGTATGAGACAAATGTATGCATTTCGATTAGGGTTGTATTCTATGGTTACGATTCTACCAGATGTCTTTTTTTAGGGTGATATTATCTAGTGTGATATATGGAATATATGACAAAGGTGGAGTGTTTCTATCGATCGATCATGTCATATAGGCCTGAGTCAGAAATCAAATTGCTTCGATTTGAATTATCCAGATGATAGATTCTTATCCAAGACTTGTATCATTTGATGATGCCATGTGAATCGCTAAAAACATGTGAAGTGTATGCCTAACCCAATAACGAAAGTTTCGTAAGGGGACTGGAGTAGGCTACCATAAGACAAAAGATCTTCTTTCTAAAGAGATTCGATTCGGAAATATTATATGTTCAACGTCCAATATTGAAATCATTTCAGAGGTTTGCCCTTACTTTGTCCATGTCAACAAACAATTAGAAATATAACTTAGGAAGTAAATTAAAGCTCAATTGTGAGACTCTGAAAAGAAAGCAATATATCTAACCAAAAGAGAAGGTCAAATAGAGATGAATGAAAAAATATCAAATGTAATCAAAATGCTCCCAGAATTATCTCAAGAAATAAAACCATATCCATTAGACTAGTCATTTTAGGGTCCGTTCTTTTGGTCAGACTTTAGTGTTGTACAAAATCAAATTTCCAAGACATTTGACGTCTCCAGAAATCAGTGTCACTTGTTCCTGTTTACCCGAAATATCAAATGTTTGAGACAATGCCAGGCTATGGCGGCGGTGGCATCCAACGCCCTCGATGGTGGTGGCCAGTCGCGACGGGCGACGGTGGTGTCCGGTGGCACCAGCGGTGTGGTGGCCGGTCGCAACGGGCAAAGGTGGCAACGACAGTTGCAGTTGTGACAATTATGGTCGAACATGAATGTCTTAGATATTTAAAACATTTGGGGGGTTGGGACATGACATCACATGTCCTGTGGCATTTTGCAAAAGAACAGGGTAGGAAATTTGAACTGTTAAGAAATTGATTTCCAGGTCAAATGTCCCACCAAAAGAAGGCCTTAACCAATCCCTCAGCCACCCATAGTCTGAGCCAAAGACAAAAACATAATTCAATAATCGATAAGGCAACACCTGTTTATAATGAGATGCATGCTGCAAAGAACTTGCATGCATAGAAGTTTTCAGATCCACTGCCACATTTTCATCAGTACTCACTTATGAGTAATACCATAGTAAGAATTCTTTGAAGTCTACAGGTTCTTCAAGATTCAAGACATGACGAGTTAACTTATACTATAAGTCTATAACAAGAAAATATAAAACCAGCATGGATTAAAGCTTTTCTCGACTATCTAGAATCCAAACTAAAACAACATAAAAAAAAATTAATGATAAAACTAACAGCATAAAATCTTGGACCTGTTACTGCTACAGTAACAGTTATATATCATCACTCCTATACATTATATTAGCCAATTTAAAAGTATAAGGTCACTATAGTCGTTGAAAAAACAGTTACTTAAATATCACCAAGCAGGTCATTGTATATCGAACGCAATGCTAATGGGAATAGTAATCGTAATGAAATCCTTTTAAAATTGATGGCCAAGGAATACAAAAATGTGAATGTCTTTGATATCTTGGATCTATTATACAAAAGAATGAAGAGTGATAGATGAGGATATATCCAATAAAATTACAGTTGGTTGGATGAAGTGGAGAGGAGCCTCAGGTGTTTTATGTGATCAATGTATCTCTTCAAGACTTAACAGTAAATTTTACTAGAGATAATAAGCTGATCAATGTTATATGGGTCAAAAAGTTGGGCCATAAAAAGGGCCCAAGCATACAAGATGAGTGTAGTAGAGGTGAGGATGTTGAGGTGGATATGCAGTAAAACTAGAAGAGACATAAGACAGAGTGAGAAATGTCTATACTAGAGGAAACATAGAAGTGGCATAAATTGAGGGCAAAACGATGAAAAATAGACCAAGATGGTATGGGCATGTACAACAGAGGACATAAGAGGTATTGATAAGGAGACGATTAAGGATTATTGCATATAGGTCAAGAATGAGGGTAAGACCTAAAATAGCATTAATTAAAGTTGCCCAAAAAGATATGAAGGAAATTTGCATTGACAATAGAGATAGCCTTTAACAGGAGTGACTGGCAAAGAAGGATTCAGAAAGCTGACCTCAAATAGGTGAGATAAGACAAGATGATTAGAGTTATGGTATAGTTATGGTCATTTTGGGTTAAAATAATTCATTTCTAAAGAACTACAAGACTAATTTGAGGGGAATTTTAATTGTATTTGGTATGAGATATCACGTGTTTTTGCTTTTTCTATTTTTTAATTATTCACCCTTCTTTTTTGCTCTTTGGTTGCATGATTTTAGACTGTGTAACCGACAAAAGAGGACTCTCTACCCACCAACTGACCATTTACGTCTCTTGGCATACCTCTACCTTGCCAAGTTGTTCGGTTCAGGGTTTTGGCACTAATCTTAGAGGGTTGGCATCATGTGACAATCGATCAAAGATTTCTTGTCAATCGTCCTTACAGTCGACCTCAACAAGGCCTCATCTTGTTGTGATAAGAATTGGGTGATGGTGATGTTGATATGGTTCTTCTAAAAAGCATATTCTTATCATTCTAAAAAACCTTACTCCAATCGGATTCACCTTCAAGTCACTATAGAAAGCTAATACCATGAAGCAAAGATGATCCTGGCCAAAGAAAACCACAGATCCGTTCGCGGAAGAGCAAAAATGGCAAGTGAAAGTGGCGATGGACTTGTCACCTACACAAGAGGGTGAGAAGAAACAAATCCTAAATTATCCTAGAAGTTTGAAACGATGTGGTTATAAAAGCATGAAAAACAAATCAAAATTAGACAAGAATAAAGAATCAATCAAGGAAAAGAGAGCAACAGGTAATATATGTTCCTAGAACTGTTTTAATGTAAAAGAGAAGTGATTGCATAAAGATGAGTTTTATTCGCAGTTGGGTGTTGATAACATACTGAAGACTATTATTAATTCATCGGATGACTAATAAGGTTTGATCACCATAGGCACAAATACTGAAAATCATGGCATGACTAAGAGAAAGCAAGAGGCAAGGTAGAATAACCAAGAACAAATTGGATAGACAAAATGCAGGTTTCCTACCTAATTGAGTAATGATAGCCATGAAAAAGGTTTAAAAAGTAAAATAACATCATTTCATAGCATCACTAGAAGAAAATGACAAATTGAATGGCCCAAAATATAACTGCAATACATGCTATTTTGGGGCTAGAATTTGTGTCCAAAGTACTATATTGGTAACCCAAAAGGAAAAAATAACCATTAAAAATAGTCATCTTTATATTAAAAAAAAAACATTTAATCCATTTACTTTAAGTTGTTTTATGTGAATAAGAAAATACCCTCCATTTGGATTTAATAAAAAATATCAGAAAAATCAAAATCCAAAGGAATCAAAATGTAATTTTTCAGTTCCTATACAAAATCAGACTATACAATTTTTGTTAAAAAAGAAAGTTTGGTGGAACAAAAACCTCAAAATATTTTAGACCGGAAAAAATCTCAAAAAATCTAAAAGTATAAGATCAACTAAATAACCCAAAAACCAGTAAAAAACTTGAATCTTTTAAAAAATTATTTCACGTGAACTTTTTTTCTCTAGACTTAGCCAAAATTTAGGATCACGATTTTTCAACTTTTTGACAAAAAATCGAGGTAAAGCAAAAGCCCTACTCTTTTGAAAACAATACCAATATGAAGTGGTTATCGGTTGTTGCATAGCAGTAGCCATGGGGATTGGACACAGTGAATGGATACAAGAAGGACATATATTCGTTATAATTTATCAATTTTATCTATCACTTAAATGAAGATACCATTTGAATAATCAGCCAAATTGGATGATCATTGCTAGAAACAATGGCCAAATGTGACAATGTCGTACTAATTCTACCTATTGCAAAAAATATCATACACAATATACTATCAATCTTGTATTTGCATATCAACAACTTTCTAAAAACTACAATGCTTTCTATAAAATTGTAATATTTTCACATTGTCGAAATATTTTCACAAAATATTTTCATATCCAGATTGTCGAAATCTTGGTCGAAATGGAAATTTTGAACCTTGCTTGTATGAACATTATCTAAAGTGAGTTTAGGAGCCTTTTTCTAGTAGTCAAGTGTTAAAAAAGAGTCTTAGTTTATTGGTATGTTGCAGTGGGGAGGCTGTTTTCACTTGGATTACTACAATAATCCAACTGAAAATTTCCAAGAAATAACGGAAATTTAATTGGAATCCTAACGAGTAGGAACTAATTACACTCAAATACAAGGGGACAGACACCCTTGCAAGGCCTTTGATGGGCAATGGACTTTTTCTCCTTCTTGTTGAAACACATTGTATTCAAGTGCCTATGTATTATCCCGTGCAAGTAAAGCATATGGACATGTTTTATCAAAATAAAAGTAACCATTACATAAATGAAAGGAAAATTGTCAACAGAAAATGATAAAATTGATTCTTCAAGTTAGGAACTACCGCATACCTTTAACACCGTCTAATTTAGAGATAAGCTCCCGCATTTGATCCAGATAGTTGTACAAGTTATTTCCAATTGTTGAAACAGCATCACATAGAAATGAAATGACGACTGCAGACAGTCCACCAAATGCTTCGGACCCTTGGTATTCAGAAATATAGCCTTCTATGTTGTAACCGGGCAAGGAAAAAAACCAGGCATCAATTTCCAAGAGGTTCTGGCCAAAAGCACCGGTGCTTATCATGGCTGATCGCGCCAAGACATATGCTTGATCTCGAATATCTCTAACTTGTGAATGTATAAAGAAATTGATCAATGGCTGCAAATGTTTGTACATCAATTCAGAGGCACCTGCTGAAGCCCCGCTTCCCACAGGTTGCCCAATGTATTCAACTAATAGAGACAATAGAGAGTGTTGCTGATCACTAGACAGACTAAAAGGATTGATGGGTAGAATTTTGAAAAAATCAAATGACCTGTCAAAAGCGATGGCCATTGTCCGCTGCAGAATAATGAATCCAGAAAGTCATGTAAGCATCTGCATAATAAATGGACGCTAATATAATTCTCTTAAGACAAAGGCATTCTTATAAGTATTAACAGAAGTTTGGGTGTCAATTTTGGATTGTCTCAATTCTCATGTTACCTGTCAGTTCAGATTTGACAAACATATAAGCTAAGAAGCAATTCAGCCAGAAATTTCGTATATGCATCATGAATCATCATAACCATCAAGGCAACAACCCATGTCCTATGCCCATCTACTTGGGGTCGGCTTATGAATGTCAACATTAATTTGGAACGAAAGGCACCTGAATTGACTCATAGAGATAAAATGAGGTATAAATCATTCTTATGTAGTGTGTGTACAATTGATTAAAAACAATAAACCACACAAGATTTAGTAGGTTATTCTGGTCCTAGGTATATCATAATCCTTACCTCCAGTATTCAAAGCTTCTTGTTAAACATCATCTTCTACCATAGTGTGGAATCCTACTCGTGAGGTTATTCTCAGTCCTATCCATCGCTATGATACCCGTGCGACCCAAATTCTTAGACTTGTATTCCCATTATCTTTCCTTGTAGAATCATATTCTTAGTATTATTTTAGGACCCATTCTCGATCAAGATCCACTCAAGATACGTACTTTCAAGGTTATTGATAAACTAATGGAGTTGACACTTGATAAGGTAATATGGGTCTGCCACAGATAAGTTCGTAAATGTTTCATAGTTGTTATGGTTACAAGTCACCTGTACAAAAATATCCATAACGAATGAGATGTATGACATTGGACAAATGGAAAGATAAAATTATATGATACCATGAACAAAGCTTGTGAAGCACAAAATGTAAGGATTTGTTTGACCACACAAAAACAAAAGAAAAATGCCATGGAAGAGGAAAAGGAATGAGTCTCAAAAAGAGATTCATCGGTTTTCCTAAGGAGCGTGATGTTGATCCTTCAATGGAGCCACCACAAAAAAAAAATATGGAGCCACCACAACTAGATGATTCAATGGAAGAATCTTACAAATAAAAACTAGTTCTATATCCCCTCTCCTCTTATTCATGATCTCCTTATCCAAATCACCTATTACCTTCTTCGTTAGCAATGTTCAGTCAGTTCTAGACAAATTGCCTTTTAAGAGAGCAAAGGCAACCACTATAGTTAACGATGTCCAGCCAGTTCTGTCCTATCTTCAAGAGATGAAAATTGATAAATGGAGTCCATCCTTCTTTGGTACAGTAAAGAAGATACTTCTAGGGATGGCAACGGTGTGGTTTTGGGCAAAACTGAAACCGCACCGCAACACTGAACCGCCACATCGAAACCGCACCGCACCGCGACGGTATACCATTATGTAAAACCTAAGAAGCACGGATACGGGATACGGGTACGATACGATATGGGTACGGCGATACGGCAACTCTTTAAAAAGTAGGATAAGGATACGGCAATAAATTATTATTTTTTAAATACAAATTTTAAATAAAATATTAATTTATTAATTTATAGAACTATTAATTGATAGAATGCATCATAAAGAACATATTCAATATGAAAGCACGGGTTATTGCATATTCAATATAAACAAAATATTAATTGCTGTAATTTATCACTGTTTTTTGAAAAAAAATTAAGAAAATTTTCATTATTGGCTCAATATTTTCACTGTTTTTGATTGATCTTATTGCATACCTGCAGATCCTGGCGGCGGGTTAGAAGGGCTGTGAGGGAGAGAGGGAGAGAGAAAGGGAGGGAGAGAGAGAGAGAGAGAGAGAGAGAGATGGGGCTCTGAGGGAGAGAGACGGGTGAATGGTGGACGGCTGCAATCGGGTAGCGGACAGGTGCGAGGGGATGGTGGGCGGCTGCAGTCGGGCGACGGACGGGCGACTAACGGCTGTAGTGGGACTCGGACAACAGACGGCTGCAGTCAGACGGACGACGGGAGCGGACGACGAGCAACGGCGGACGGCGGGCGTGAGCGGACGCTTGCCTCTCTGCTCTCCCTCTCCTTTCGCTCGATACAAAAAACAGGGTGGGGTGGGGTGGGGTGGGGTTAAATCTTGGGTAAATTACACATAGACCCCCACAGTTTGAAAAACATATCACTTGTACCCCCTTCCAGAGGAGGCATTTGTATGGTTTTAAACATGAGGGGGTGTAAGTGATAATCGGTCAAACTACAGGGGTATTTGTGCAATTTAACCTTAAATCTTTTAGTGTGGGACAATGGGTTTGAGTTTAACTTTTAACCAAACCCAAACTTGATAACCCAAGCCCAAACCGGCCAGTTGTATCCCTCCCGTATCCCAGCCGTATCCGGCCCGTATCCCGGCCGTATCCTGGTATTTTTAAATCCAGGATACGTCCGAAACGTATCCGACACGTATCCGAGCCGTATCCATGTCCGATACGTATCCAGTACGGGTACTTCATGTATTTTGAAGCATCTGTGCTTCATAGTGTAAAACTGAAACCGCACTATGCGGTGCGGTGTGGTGCGGTGAACCACGATTTATCTTTATAATGACCTAAACGGTGCGGTTTTGCCGTTTTGGTCAAAACCGAAACCGCACCGCGACGGTTTTATATTTTGGCAAACCAAAACCGCACCATGTGATGCGATTTACCGCGGTTTTCGATTTTAAACCGCACCGCTGCCATCCTTAAGTACTTCCAATCAAGGTTCAAAATCGATATCGACCAATAAATCAACACATGCAGATATGAAAATATATCATGGAAATATTTTGACAGTGTGAAAATATTGTATTTTTATGGAAACAGTAAATATATTAGTTTTTGATAGAATTTTTTAACAAAACCATGAACAACATTAAATCAAGCATAGATTGACACTTTGGAATACTTAGATCGCATTTACACACTATCTAGGGGTGTAGAGCTTCACATATCATGTATCTGTATGTTGTCTTGATCCACAAAAGTCTAAATATAAAAATGATGAAAATATTGATTAAACGCTGCAATTTTATGAAACTTTGTACAATCATAAACCAAACAAAGATACACACTTTGGAACCCTTAAATATTATTTCTATAATATTTACTAGTGTGGAACTCTAAATAGCATGCATTTCTTATGTATGCTCTGCAAATAAATAACACTTATATATATTACAACAAGCTTTTGTACAATTGTAAACCAACATAGATACACACATTGGAACATCTAAATAATATTTCTAGAATATCTACATGATTAAAGTTTTTGAGAGATCTGTTTCTAATGTTTTCTTATTTTTCTTGTTTTTTTTCTGATTTTTGTTTGATTTTTTTCTGAAATATTCCAATTTTTCTGATTTATTCCAAAATAATTTGTATTTTCTGTGCCAGTCGATTCTGAATACATATTTTGAATCGGGTATTCATTTTTTAGGTAAATATTTAACAATTTTTTGCAATTTATTTTGATTTTTTTCATCCTTGCTTCCAGCATGAACATAAGGTGTGACAAGTTCTATTCCTTTTTCATATGCCAAAATGAAGTAGCAGCAGCCAATTGTTAAGCAAAGTGATTTGAGCATAATTTGATATTATGCAGACACTAAAGTTATAAGGACTAGCAACACTAGGTCAAAAGGCGAACAACAGCCATATTTACCAGATAAATCGTTAAGACATCGAGCAACTTGGAGTGAAAAAACAATTCTGTGTCCTTTGTATCATTGGCAACACTTGTCTGCTCAGATAAACCCCAAATATCAGCTACTGTTATTGGGTGATCCTTCTCTCCATCCAACTCTTGATTGGCAAATGCACCTCTATCTTTTCTCCGATCCTCCGGTGTATCATTGGATAGCTTAGCAACTATCCCACTTATGACAATATCCATGTTCTCACTCATGTTATCGGTTTTTAGTTTCTTCAAACCAACTTCAGACATATTTGCACACCTCTTCAAACTCACCCCTGAATGTTTTGGATTTTTGTAATTTAACGAAGAGAGTAGCTTCAACAAAACTTGAATATCAGGCAGCACTACTCTGACCTCGTCCTGAATGTATTGCTTCAGAGACACAAATTTCTGGATTTCTAGTTTATTGGTAGGAGGGGAACCAATTCCATGAGCACCCAAACACCTATCAACACTTGCAAAACAACTGAATCCTGTAAGTCCATGTAGGTTAGCCATCCCATCCCCAGCGGTGTCTTCTGATTTTTTTGCACTGATGCTGTCTACTATACTGTTTATTGCATTGATTAGATTACCCAAAGACTTGACCGATTCCAAAAGAAGCCTTAGAGAACCATGCTTCACGAGGACATCGGAATGAAGCAAGCCTTTATTTATCACTGATCGAGTAAATGCAAGTGGAACAATGCACTTCAAGATATTCTGCAGCTCATCACTGCTCACTTCTGGCGGACCATGGTAGTGAGAAGCGAGAGTTCTGAAAGCGGTATCGGCATTAACAGAAGAAATCATGTCTGCTGCAAGGGAGATGGCAGCAAACCTGCAAAAAGATTATGAAATAGGAAGAAAAAAAAACAAAAAAAAACAGCAATATTTCATAAAAAAACTAACCACGGAGAAGACGATCGTGGTTCAAGATGGTAAGGAAACTCATCCATGTATGCCGAACACAAAGATGGCCTCACGTTCACAATAGCCAAGAGCAAGTCCCTGTGATATTTGACTTCTGTAGCCTTCAACTTCTTCATGAGCTCAAACAGACGCTTCTCGTTTCCCTTTAAGTTAGGACCGGGCATCAACCCATTACAATGATCGGTACAGACCCGAACCAAGACCTCATGCGCAATATCCGCAGCAGGACCCGTCAGAGGATTTCCTGAAATGTAGCTCAACTGCTCTAACGTCACGCTACCAAAGAGCACGCTGCGAAGCCCAGGAGGGATGAGGGAGTCCTTGGTTAGAACCTTATCTCGCAACGTCGACAGAACGTACATGATGGTCTCAGCGTCATCACTCCCCAGTCCACGGAGCACCCCAGAGTACATCTCCCTCTGCTGAAGGACCCACCTCAACAGCCTCGGCTTCCCAACTTCTAGAAACGAAACGGCGAAACCAACAAAAGCACTCCTCGTGGAACGCTTCGTGCCTCGCCTCGCCTCCTTCCCCACCTTCTTCTTCTGGATCCCCGAGAGCTTGGAAAGTGCTGGGAGCTTGAAATCAAAACTCTTTGCCACATCCGAAGCCAAGCCCATGCCACGCCTGACCACAGACGCCAGTACCGACAGCGCGGCGCTCTGGCGTCTCGACTCCTCGCTCCTCAGCTCATCATAGATGTCGTTCAATTTGGTCTCAAAAACCAAGCGGGCGAAGCCGTCAAGGCTTCTGCGGATCCCACCGGACCGGGACTTCCCTTCGGGGTGGTCAAGGATCGCGGATACTAAAGATAAGACATGGGACACCCCAGGCTTCCCCAAATGGAGATTCCAGGCTTCTGTGAGTTCCATGCATCGGGCGGATGACCGGACGTATTCGCGGAGGAATTCTCTGCCCGAATCGCCCCTCAGCAAGCTGATAAACTCCTTCGAGGCTTCAGAGTAGACCTTTACTTCCGTGCAGTGCAGATTCTTCAACAATTCAATAAGCTTCGGTTTGTATGAAGTATGCATCGAAGGTTTCGATCCCTCTTCCTCGTTGGATCTCACTCCAACTTTCAGTAGATACAAAAAAAAAAATTGAATCAAAAGGGTTGAAACCATTGATTCGAAGTAATTATGAACGGCTAAATGTGTAAAAAAAACTTGAAATTAAGGACAGAGAACGAGATAAAGGGTGGATTTAGGATTACCTTGAGAGGGATATTCGACAATGTCGATGTGGTTATCGAGGAGGTCCTCTTCGACCGCTCCTTCGTCGTCGACCTCCATGCGTTAGGGTTTGAGAGAGCTTCTGCCTCGGTTGTGGGGACGAGAGAAGCAACAGAGCAGGATTTAAGTAGGGTTTTGGAGAACCCAAATCTTCTTTCCCATCTCCTACCAAAAATATATATATATATATATATATAGAGGGCTGGGTTCCTATGACATGTCATAGGGAGTACCCTATGACATATGGTGAATTAGTAAGGTTAAAATGTTTAGAATGTGCTGAATTTTTTTGAGGGTGATCATCTTACCTTAGATAGAATGTCCACAAAAAATCAAAGCATTCTAAAACTTGTTGGGGCATCAAATGCTAGAAGTTTTATCGGCCATCCATTTTAACCGTTAAATTGAAAATCATATTTGATGCTTCTAGAAGTTTTATAATGAGCCGATTTTTTGCGGGGGTCCTATCTAAGATAGAGTGATCATCCTCATAAAAATTCAAAACATTCTAAATATTCTAGGGTTACTAACTCACCATATGTCATAGGGTACTCCCTATGACATGTCATAGGAACTCATTTCCCATATATATATATATATATATATATATATATATATATATATATATATATATATATATATATATATATATATATATATATATATATATATATATATATATATATATATATATATTCTGCCCCCATCGTCTGCACCCAAGTCACAGCCGTCCGTTTCACTAATACCCGACCAGTGCATCGCACTCACCCCAACCGACAGGCAAAGGGACGGTAGTGATCAGGTACAAGCTGGTGGGGCCAATCAGAGCCATTTCTTTTCCGGCCAGTTGAGGATGAATAAGATGCACCGATCGGATATGGGTGCATCATACGGCTGTGACTTGGCGGGACAAACGATTGGACAGAGGATTTGGGTTCGATTTTGGAGGCGTGCAGTCGAGCCAGGGACTATCTACACCGTTTGCCTAGGTTGCTTGGGTTTGACTCCTCAACAGTAGCGCGTTCTTGTAGTCCACCCGCAGACTCCTCTAAAGTAATTTGGAGTGTCCATCAGTTTGGGGGGCATGCATAACTATGATTAAGTTAGAGGGTTATTCCCAAATGTCATATAGATACTAGTCATGTCCGTGCCTGTCGGCACTGTAGCGGGCCGCCTTCGGCGGCAAAATATAGTCGGATCACATTCGGGGCAACAACACATGTCCGCACTGAAGTGGATCGCAATCAGCGGCACTACAGTAGACCCACTAAGCCTCGGTAAAACCTGTTTAATAAATATTTATTCTTTATTTTTTTAATTTTTTATTTTGTTGCAACTCACCATCATGGGTGTCCTGATCACAGTCTTCCGTTCAACCCATCGCACACTGTGATCGGATGCTGGGTAGACCCGACTCGACCCATTGATTTTTTTTTTTTTTAGGGGTAACCCATTGATTTTTTTTTTTTGAGGGGTAACCCATTGATTTTTAAACGGGTCTTAAACGGGCCAAACGGATCGGAGACAAAACCCGGACCCGACTCGTTTACTAAACGGGTTAGTCATGTTAATCCATTTACGACCCGAACCTGTTTGACCCAGACCTGCTAATTTCATGTCGGGTCCAAAATTGCCAGCCCTAAGAGAGAGATCAGGGGAAGAGAAGAGATGGAGAGAGAGAGAGAGATAATGGGGAAGATAGAGAGAGTGTGAGATGGAGAGAAAGAGAAAGATACAGAGAGAGATACGGAGAGAGAGAGAGAGAGAGAGATAAAGAAGAACCAACGAGAGAGATAGTCGGGGAAAAAGAGAGACAGAGAGAGAAAACGGGGTGGGGAGAAATAGAGAGAGAGAAACAAAGAGAAAGATAAAGACAGAGAGAGAAAACCGGGTGGGGAGAGAAAGTGAGAGAACCGGGGAGAGAGATATTTTGGGAAGAGAGATCGTAGGGAAGAGAGAGACGAAAAGAGAGAGAGAAAGAGATATCGGGAAAGAGAGAGATACGGGGACAGAGAGAGAGATCGGTGAAAGAAAGGGAGATACAAAGAGAGAAATATCGGGGGAAGAGAGAGAGAGAGAGAGAGAGAGAGAGAGAGAGAGAGAGAAAACCGGGTGGGGAAAGAGAGAGAGTCTAGTCAATGTTCTTTTTTGTCTAGTCAGTATTTTGTTCCGTTTTGTCCAAGTCAGCATGTAGACCGTCGTCTCTTGTTATATAGATGGGTGTGTAAGTCAAATTTATCGTTGATACCCTCAAACCGTATGTTAGATTTTTGTGTATCCCGGTATTAGTGACGGATCAATTGTAGTAGAAGATTAATACCGGATCGTTCCCACAGAGAAGGTTAAAGTAACAATCTTTCTAATAAGTTTAGGATAGATCAAAGAGATGAATTTTGATTTAATTCACTAAATTAAATTAAACTAAAGATGAGGAATAAACTTTTGGTTGAAAACTAGGATCACAGAGTTGCCTCTAGCGATATGAAAATATATTTCTCTCAAAGAGATATGCCACGTAATTTGAATATAGAATTATATGAATCAAAAAGATATATTTTATCACAACATCCCTAATCCAAGGGTAACGTCAGTAATAAAACATATTTTTCTTATTTTATCACTAACATCCCTAATCCAAAGGTAATGCCATTAAAACTCCATTTCATTCATCCCTAATCCAAGGGTAATGAATGATAATGTGATTGATAGTATTGAATCCATATTATCTTCACCAAATTATAAACAGAAGTAGAATTATAAATATCTTGAAGATATATTTTATCACAATGTCCCTAATCCAAGGGTAACATTAGTAATAAAATATATTTCTCTTATTTTATTAGTAGCATCCCTAATCCAAGGGTAATGTTGTTAATAAACTCTATTTCATTCATCCCTAATCCAAGGGTAATGAATGACAATGTCATTGATATAATCCTTATTATTTTCAGCAAGTTATATCTAGCGGGTAGATTAGACGATCTCTTCCAAATTCGGTATTATCAGATTTTTCACCACAATAATACCACAGAATGATAATCTATACCGCCCTGAGTATAGACCATCCGAAACTAAGTACGACTTGTCCGATTGGATCGCAAGTCGTCTCGCTTGAGTACGACCTATCCGAGGTTACAGCATAGAATTTCATTAAAATTATGCATGACAATCATCTAGGAGGGCTTTCCACACAACCTATATGATGGAGATTAGTATTCTAATCATATCACCATCACGGATATAACGAGAATACTAGTACTCAATATTAAATAGAAAAACACTCAAATCATACATTAATCAAAAATGAATTGTGATTCTTATCATCGAGAAAGTTAGAAAAATACATTGTTAGGATTCCCCTGGAACCCTAGATTGATTTAGAACACCATATTCTTATTGAAAACAACGACAAGTATGATAGATCACACCCACGGTTGCCGGAGTCACTCGGATGCCCAAGATCTCTCCAACCCTTAAGCAATGGTGTCTTCTTCTTTCCAGAGGTTCGTCCATTGTTCCTTCGAATTTGGGGGCCTTTATAGCTCTCAGAAGAGTTGGTTCCTATTCTCTCGATCGTACGAATTAGTTATAAAACAGTTGTCAACCGGTTCCGGCTGTGCGCTCCGTCTTATTGAACGGTTGTTGTATTTTGCAAATTCGCCCGAGCAGATTGGTCAATATGCCCCGGTCGGAATGTTGGTTATGTTGAATTCCGTATTCGGGTCCGGTCCTCTTCTGTTCCATACGAACTTAGACTCCTTTTGTATTCCTTTGCTTGCTCTATCCTCCGCTTTTAGCTTATTTTTGAACCATGTCTTTATTTCCTTGCATGTCAAAAATATGCATCAAAGTATATATCGTCTATGATGAAGTTATGTATATATGGTCAACTATAATGTATTAAAATCGACATATTTTAGTGTCAATCACACCCCTATACTTGAGTCATGCTTGTCCTCAAGCATATTTCGACTTATGATACCACAATTCAAAATATTCATCTGTCGTGAGTTTATATTGCAGAAATAGCATAACATTGTCGTAAATGTTGTATGCATATGAAAGTTTTTGAATTTGTTTGATTATAAGTCAAGTGTTTTTCCCATGAACAAATATATGGCAATTAAATAAAACTTAATACTAAGTGATATATCATATTATCTTAGATATTGATGATGATCTTAAATAATATCAAAATATTTTATTCAACGAGGAAGTTAAATGTGTTAATCTTTTCATAATTACTCTCTTGCTATATAGGACTTTTGATCAATGTATCCTGACCAGTTTCCCATGGTGTGTTAGACTTTGAGATGCCCCTATGAACCTGACTCCTAAGCTTTTTGAGTTTCTTCCAAAATTTGATAATATCTGACATGAAACTACAATTATGAATTACTTTAGAATCCCCATTTTGCTATGTAGGACTTTTGGTCAACTCATCCTAACTAGTTGGTCATGTTGTGTTAGGCTTTGAGATGCCCCTAAGAACCAGACTCCTAAGCTTTTTGGTTCATCCAAAGGTTAATAATATTGGACCTCCCTGTTGAGGCTTTAGGCTTCTTCCTTTCACTTTTAATATTCTGATATAACTCTTTATGACTGATCATCACCAAGAAAGATAATATGATATGAGACTAATACTAAATGTCAGATATCATCATAAAATGAAGTTCAGAAAAATTCACTTATTCTTGTAAATCATCACATTTTAAAAAAAATTCAAAAATTACCATATTGCATTCACAAATTAGAAATGTTATCTACTACAATGATAACCCCCCCCCCCCCCCCCCACACACACACACACACACTTGATCGACATTGTCCTCAATGGCAAACAGTATAAAGTAGGTGGGTAATGTTATTTGATGATGTTTTGCAGTTAAAAGAAGTTAATTGTTAGAGTTCGAATCACTTGGTTTATCAATCTGATTTTCATTGCTGTTATGTTGTCCTCCCCCACACTTAGGCGATTAGTATTCAGAAATGATACTTCTTAAGTAGATTTGTAAAAGATAGAATTGTTAGATAGAAAATGCAGTTCTACTCATATATATTTTGGGAATAGAAAATGCAGTGGGAGGGTTACATAGCTGGTAATAATGCATGCAAATACAAGCCTAAAAAGAAAAATACAATATATCAAGGCTGATAAGGAAGATGCCCACGAGCTGTGAGACGCGCATTGTAAGCAGCATAGATGTTTCTTTCATCTTCTTCTCGTATAATGTACCCCGCATGCATGAGATCGGCCAGATCAGCAATTGATCGATTCTTCGAGATTATCAATTCTGGCATTTAAGATCGTCTCTTGAGTAGGCTCAGTTTGCTCTTCATCTGATGTCTTGATGTAGTCAATGTCCTCGTCGATGGCAATATTTTCCGATTCTTGCTCATTTTGTTGACTATGGACGAAGACTCGCTTCTTCTTCAAGTGGGTGACTATGGCAGAGGATGAAAGGTTCCAATTATGAATGGATATATCGGTACGAGCTGGCTAGATTGAACTAGTAGCTATAATTGTAGAGAAGTCGGGTGATGAGATAAAGAAAGAAGAGATTTTGAATGTTGCCACGAGTAGAAGGCTTCTTGCATATATTGTGGATTTCGATCATTGCTCGACGGATAATTGTAGCTGGGGAGAACCACCATCTCTTTCTTGCGGAGTAGAGAGTGTCAAGAATAGGTGTGCGTCTTTCAGATTTGTTGCCTAAGGCCGCCATGTTGTGAAAGATTATTAAATCTAGTAGCCAGACATCCCTGGGTATGCTTGAATGACGAATATAGTAGTTATCCACTTTGCCTCGAACCCACAATTTTTTGGTCATTTCGTGAAAAGGAGCTATTTGAGGGGGTAGAAAATGAGAATTGCCGGGGCATTGTGCATCAATTCCATAGGCGGCAGCTATGATTTCATCGGTGATGGTGAAGTTGTCGATGGTGGTCCGGAATAGGAGTCCACCTTCGAGAATCTCGATATTTTGATAGAAGAAGGCAACGATCCTCCGATAATAGGACGCAGCCGCCGGAGTTGCAAGCGGAGTGAACCTGATTTCTTCGAGGAACGATATAGCCCACTTCGTTGTTGCACCTCAGAGATCTTGAAGATTGAAGTAGCATTCAGGGATGATAGTCCAGCGGCTGAAATTGTCCATGAGCTCCATCGGATGGTAGATTGGCTTCTTCTCTATGTTGATCACGATGAGATCGAGTTCTCATCGAACGGCAGGTAGAACCTTGGCTACTCGATCCTCCGGCTTGGTTGAACATGAGGCAAAGAAGGGCGATGAAGTAAGCCATTCGGAGAAGAAGAAGAAGGGAGATGGTTTGAAGGTGCGGGTTTTACGTTCAGAATCACAGGTACTTATAATGGATTATCCGCCCGAGCGGATCACTTAAAACGCCCGGGCGGAATATATAGATTCTCTGAATTTTGCAGTGATGTAGACGCCGTCGCATCGGTTTTTGGATTGGAATAAATGCATGTGATTAAAGTTGTTGATGACTGAAATGACAGATGATCTTTTATATTCCACCTGGGCGGATTGGTCAAACCGCTCGGGCGGATTGTTGTCGTTATCCACGACTGTCAAAGTACTATCGTTCTGTCTAGGTGGAAGAGTTAATCCACTCGAGCGGATTGTACTATTTATTGAAATCAAACATACAAAAAAAATTGATAAATAAATTAACTAAAATACAGTACTACGTATAACATGGAAATACAGACAGTACGCGAAATACGGAAAGCAAGCAACAATTAGGAAATGAAACATTTATAAATTTCCGCCTCCGCGATGAGCAAGGCGAAAGCGATTGAACTCGATAATTATGCGGGTACTTTGCTCTTGAGATTGGGTTGCTTGAATGGCTTGGAGAAGATCGATTAGATCATCGATCTTATTAGTCAGCTTCATAAAGGCGGTGAGGGTCTCTTGGCATCCATGAGTGAAAATCGGACTGGTCCTCTGGCTCATCTTCTACTTCATTTTCTTTGATGTTCTCTTCTTCGTTGGCATCTTCTTTGGAAGATGAAGCAGTAAGCGAAGGGAATAGCCTTCTTGCTGTGGCCTTTGCTTCATCTCGTAGGCTCGAGATATTGTAGGCAATATCCCATTCAAAAGTACTGAAGTGTACTTGTTTGGTGCCACACTCTTTATTTTCTTTGATGACGAATCCTTCACCAATGAGTAGACGGGTTATGAGATAAGGAAAATGTAATTTCACCTTCTCATGGTGGGAGTCGATGTTTGAGGCTATCTCGATCATCAAAGAATGGATGATGGAAGAGGTAGAAAATCATAGTCCTTCATTGGCGGTGTAGAGTGCTTGAAGAAATTGGCCTTTATGACGGTACTCGCTACGTGGACAAGCAATGTTGTGGTAGAAAATGAGATCCAATAACCAATACTTTTGGCTAAGTTGTGCTCGATGGACGAAGTTCTCGCATTCGCTTCCACAAACTCGGAGTTTTTGATCCATCGTGTAAAAGGAAGGATTCGTCAAGGCCAAGGGATTGGAATTTGTAGGGCATTAGGCTTCTATCTCCAAGGCGGATGCAATGCCTTGTTCGATGTAGATGAAACTCTTGCCATCAATATAGGTTTAGAAAGCACCCGAGTTCTTGATGGGTTGGAGGGTCCTGTAGAAGTAGTAAACGATGCATGGAAAGTATTGATCAGCCGCCGGCAAAGCAATGTTGAGGAGGCTGAGTGTGGTGAGGAAGTTGATCATCCACTATGTATGAAGGTTTTTGATAGCGGCAAGGTGGAAATTGTACTCGGGGATCACTTCATGGCCTTGGAATTGATGAAATGGGAGACTAGGACCATTGTTTCTAGGGCGTTTGCGGTAGTGCGGCGGTTGGGAATGAGATGCCATACCTCGATAGGAATAGGGCAGAATGGATTGAGGAATTATGGAAAATATGAAATCCGCCTGGGCATATAATTTTTCTTGCTCGGGCGGTTTGGCAGTTATTAGTCGGTTACTGTGTAACTAAGTGTCAATTGTAGTAAGCAGTTATTTGAACACCTTGGGATAACTATCCATCCGCTCAAGCGGTTAAGGAATTCCAAATGGCCGAAAGTTGCATGACTATCCGCTTAGCTAGTTCCCAAATTTTGAATTGTTTTTAGTTGAAAAATTGTACATCCGCTCAAGCGGGTACTGACATCCGATTGGGCGAAGATTTAAAAAAAAAAATTGTGTGGCTGAATTTTACGTCCTCAGCTAGACGTAGATCAGGCTAGGTATACAAATGGGTGGAAAGGTATATTTCATTTATCATTCCTACTTCATGGTCAAAGTCAACCATATGTTTCAATCGTTGACCATTGACTTTAAATAAGCGGACGTCTTTGGGATCTTGAATTTCAACGGTGCCTGATGGAGAAACGGAAATGACAATGAATGGTTCATTCTATCTTGTTCGTAACTTACCTGGAAATAATTTAAGTCTTGATTCATAAAGTCATACCTTTTGATTTGGTTCAAATACCTTTCGACTAATAGCGCGGTCATGAAAGGACTTCATTATCTTGTAGATCTTGGAATTTTCATAAGCTTTCTTCCATAATTCTTCAAATTTACATAGTTGAAACTTTCACTTTTCTCCAGCTTCTTTGACATCGTAATTGTACTTTTTTCACTGCCCAGTAAGCTCTGTGTTCTAGTTCAACAGGAAGATGACAAGGTTTACCGAATACCAAACGATAAGGTGATATTCCTATAGGAGTTTTAAAAGCAGTTCTATAAGCCCATAAAGCATCATCCAAACGAAGACTCCAATCCTTCATATTAGGTCGGGCTGTTTTTTCCAGAATCCTTTTTATCTCTCTATTAGATACTTCCACTTGTCCGCTTGTTTGCGGATGATAAGGTGTACCAATTCGGTGTGTCACCGAATATTTCTTACATAGAGAGTCAAATGCTCTATTACAGAAGTGACTCCCACCATCACTAATGATGGCTCGAGGCATTCCAAAGCGATTAAAGATATTCTCCTTTAAAGCTTGTACAACTACGGAGTGATCGTTAGTTTTAGTGGCTTTAGCTTCAAAACATTTTGAAACATAATCCACTGCCACTAATATATAAATGTTACCATGCAAAACTGGAAAATATCCCATAAAGCCAGTTCCCCAAACATCAAAAAGTTCACAGAATAAAATGGGATGAAGAGGCATCATATTTCTTCTATAAATTGTACCAGTTTGCTGGCACCTATGATATGTCTTACATAATTTATGTGCATCTCCGAATAATGAAGGCCAATAGAAACCAGATTGCAATACCTTAGTAGGTGTCTTTTGCCCTCCGAAATGACCACCACATGCCTGTGTATGACAAAAATCAAGGATGCTGTGATATTCATTTTCGGGTACACACCTTCGTATTACTTGGTCAGTACATCCCCAAAATAATATTTTATTTTGAGAAAAGAAACGATATTTACTTTGTTTAGACCAATAAGAAGGAATTTGGCCTATTGTGAGATAATTTACAATATGTGCATACCAAGGTGCTTTTGAAATAACGAAAAGTTGTTCATCAGGGAATGAATTAGAGATCGGGTTAGAATCTGGTAGTAAAATAATTCGAGAAAGATGGTCAGCAACTAAATTTTCAACTCCTTTACGATCTCGGATTTCATAATTAAATTCTTGTAGTAGAAGAACCTATCTTATAAGTCTTGGCTTAAACTCTTTTTTTGAAATAAGATATTTAAGAGCTGAATGATCAGTGAAAATAATCACTTTTGCTCCAAGTAAATACGAACGAAAATTTTTAAGTACAAATACTACTGCAAGAAATTCCTTTTCTGTCGTTGTATAGTTAAGAGCAGCATCAAAAAGGATTTTGTTTGCGTAATATATTACATATAGTGTTTTTCCTTCTCTTTGTCCCAAAACTGCTCCGACTACATAATCAAAAGCATCGCACATTAGTTCAAAATGCAAATCTCAATTTGTAGCTTTTATAATAGGTCCAGTGGAAAGAGCTAGTTTTAATTTTTCAAAAGCAAAAAGACAGTTTTCATCAAATACGAAAATTGAGTATTTTGTTAAAAGATTGCATAATGGTCAAAAAACTTTACTGAAATTTTTGATGAACCGTCGGTAAAATCCTGTATGGCTGGGAAATACACGTACCTGCTTAACAGTGGTTGGAGGAGGTAGATTCTCTATTAAATTGAACTTCACTTTGTCAACTTCTATACCTTCATGTGAAATGATATGTCCCAAAATGATGCCTTTAGTCATAATGAAGTGACTCTTTTCCCAACTTTGAACTAGATTTAGATCTTCACATCTCTGTAACAAAAGTTCTAAATTGGCAAGACATTCTTCATAAGTCTGTCCAAAAACCGAAAAGTCATCCATAAAAACTTTCAAGAATTTTTCTACCATATTCGAAAAATTGCCATCATATAGCTTTGAAAGCTAGCTGGCGCATTGCACAGCCCAAATGACATTCTTCAATATGCAAACGTTCTAAATGGACATGTAAACGTTGTTTTCTCTTGATCATTAGGAAACACTGGTACTTAATTGTAACCTGAATATCCATCCAAGAAACAGTAATAACTTTGTCTTGAAAGTCTTTCCAATATTTGATCTATGAAGGGTAGAGGAAAATGATATTTTCTTGTAGCAGAATTCAGTTTTCTGTAGTTGATACATACTCTCCATTCTGTTGTAGTGCACATGGACATGAGTTCTCCCTTGTCATATTTTATCACTGTGATACCAGATTTCTTTGGAACTATCTGAGTGGGGCTTACCCACTTACTATCAGATATAGGATATATAATCCTTGCATCTAGCAACTTGATTATTTCTTTCTTGATTACTTTTTTCATGTTAGGATTCAGTCGTCGTTGCATTTCTCTAGATGACTTAGTATTTTCTTCCATATGAATATAGTGCATATATATGGAAGGATCAATTCCATTGAGATCTGCCACTGAATATCCTATAACTTGTTTGCGCTTTTTCAAAATAGTTAACAATTGATCTTCTTGGTTTCCTGATAGATGACATGATATTATCACATGTAATGCCCCTTTATCTCCCAAGAAAGTGTATTTTAGATATAACGGAGGTGTCTTTAGTTTCAATTCTGGGGCTTCTTCTATGGATGCCTTTATAGTTTTTCTAGTCGATGAAGGAAGTGCTTCAAATTGAGGATGTCATTTATGAATCATCTGTATTGCATTGACTTCTTCACAGATATGTTATACTTCTAATTTTTCATCAGATAATTTCTCCCAATGTGATTCATCAATAACATTGATTTGAAATACTTCTTCTTCTTTATCAAAATGCATTAATGCTCGAAAAACATCAAGGCAAACTTTTATATTTTCAAACAAAACATCCATTGCTCCAATTATGTAATTTATGCATACATTAGCCATGGCAAAAAATGAACGTCCAAGAATAACCGGTATCTGTAATTGATCTTCACATGTAGGCTCTATATCTAATATTAAGAAATCAATTGGAAAATAAAATCTATCGACTTTCACCAAGACATCTTCTATCATTCCTTGTGGTATCTTAATCGAACGATCTGCTAATTGCAATATAGCTCCCGTTAGTTGGAGTTCTCCTAATCCTAATTTTTTATAGACCTCATATGGTAAAAGATTAATACTTACCCCTAAGTCAAGTAAGGCTCGATTGATAGTACACTCTCCAATAGTGCAAGGAATCATAGGGGTGCATGGGTCTTTTGGCTTCTTAGGGGTTTGTCCCATAAGGATAGAACTAACACTTTCTGATAGAAGTACTTTATCAGCCATTTACGAATGTATCTTCCTCTTTTTTGTACATAGATTAAGAATTTAGTATAGGTAGGTACTTGTTTAATCGCCAAGTAGTGGAATATTAATTTTAGCTTGCTTAAAAATTTCTACTACTTCTTTCAATGGTGTCCCTTTCCTTAAGTATGGTGAATGATTTGTCAGACTTTTGGAAAATGATATTGGAGGAATATGTCGTCGCATACCATCATCCATTGGTATGGAGTGAGTATCAGTTTTCTTGCTCATATTCCTGCTGTTAGCCTCTTTTTATGGAGATGTTGTTGCTGTCGGATCTTGTGGAGTGTCAACAGTGTCCCTATTTTGCGTTTCTGATCGTAAAGTGATTGACTACACTGTATCTGGTGGAATTATTTCATATACTTCATTCATGAATACTATCTTTGGATTAGTTACCGGCTGATTTGGTAACTTTCCTTCTTCCCTCCTGTTGAGAGTTGCCACTATTTGTCCCAGTTGGGTTTTGATTTTTGAAATTGACTGTCTTTGTGTATGAAGCGCCTGGTCATGTTGATCTAATTTGTTCATTATTCCTATAAATATTTCTTCAAATGCCTGAGAGAACTGAGGAGGTTGATGATCTTGCGATGGGTAATTAGGCTGATCTGGTCCTTGTGGCCGGTATCCTTGCTGATATTGATTCTGAAAAGGTTATCGCTGATGTTAAGGATACTGATTTGTTGAGGTCGACTATTTCCATAAAAAAATAGGATAAGTCTTCCATGAAGGATTATATGAATTGCTATATTCCGTTATGGGTCTTCCAAAGTATTGAATTACGCAATGTCTTCTCATTCGTTTGGAAAGTGAGATTCTATGGTTGAATCTTGAATTGCGACAATCTGTGATGATTTGTTAAAAAATAGGTGTTCCATTTGTTTTGCAAGCATGTCCACTTTCAATGAAAGACTATCCATTGATTTCAGTTCATACATACCTTCATTTTTTATAACATCATCTGTGATTGGTAATTTTTTCCTAGCAAATGAAGCGTGATGCATGGAATTATCTAAGGTTCTCATATAGAGTCCATGCTTCCGTTTCACATTTTAGCATGAATGTTCCTACACATGCCGCATTGATGGTGTGTCGATGTGCATCTGTAAGTCCATCATAAAAACTTTGGATTAATTGCCACTTGGAACTGCATGATGAGAGCATCGCCGCAACATGTCATTAAAACGCTCTCACGTTTCATGAAAACTGCCCTCCCTTTTGCTAAGTGAATGCAGTGATCAGCTTTTGGTACTCCGTCGTCTTTCCAATAGAGAAGAATTTAGTAAGGAACTATTGTTGAACTATTGTTGAAGTTGTGCCCAAGTAGTGATGGTGTTCCTTTCTAAAGTCTTTAGCCAGTGCTTGGTCTTATCCTTCAAAGAGATGGAAAATAGACGAAGTCTGGATGCGGAAGGTGGTGCATATTTCAAGAAATTTATCCAAATATTTATATGGATTTTCATTGCTTAGGCCATGAAAGGTAGGTAGCATAGCAATGATATTCGACCGAATTTTATAATTTTCTTCACTTGTTTCAGGCAATCGGATGCATGACGGGCTTATATAGGTAGCCGATACGAAGTATGTCTTCAGGTTCTGTGATTCGTCTACCATTGTTTCTTACCTTATTTGCTTGCTTTGTATTCTTTGTTGGATGAAAGTGCATTCGATCTCAGGGTCAAATTTAACGATTTTTGGATTACACGATCTTCTACCCAATATACATCAGTTTCGAATTTCTGCAAAAAAAAAAAAACCAAAAAATCTTTTCTTCAAATTTATAGGGACAAAATAGACTTATGACAGAATATGAGAAAATTTTATCCTAAAATGTTTAAAGTAAGTTACTTAGCAACCGTCCCTGGCAATGGCGCCAAATTTTTGATACGCTCAAACCGTATGTTAGAATTTCGTATATCCCGGTATTAGTGACGGATCAATTGTAGTAGAAGGTTAATACCGGATTGTTCCCTCCTAGACGATTAAAATAACAATCTTTCTAACAAGTTTAGGATAGATTAAGGAAATGAATTTTGATTTAATTCACTAAATTTAAATTAAATTAAAGATGTGGAATAAACTTTTGGTTGAAAACTAGGGTCACAGAGTTGCCTCTAGCGATATAAAACTATCTTTCTCTCAAAGAGATATGCCACGTAATTTGAATATAGAATTATATGAATCCAAAAGATATATTTTATCACAACGTTCCTAATCCAAGGGTAATGTCAGATAAGCGAGAAATGCATCAATGATGCTATACCTCAGGTGCAGGCTCCCTGCCCTCTCTCTGTATGTGTGTGTGTGTGTGTGTGTGTGTGTGTGTGTGTGTGTGTGTGTGTATGAAAAAAGGGAGCCTAGACCTAAAGTTCAGTGTCGTTGCTGCACCTCAGGCATTGTTTGCCATACTAGAAGTTTTACAATTTGGTGATTTTTGGTGGATGTGTTCTCTAGGGTAAGGTGATCATCCTCACAAAATATCAATAAATTCTAAAACTTCTAGGGTCATCAAATATTTGAAACATTTTCGACCATTCACTGTAACCGTTAATTATGCCAAGCTTATTTGATGACCATAGAAGTGTTGGAAATCTAATCGTTCTAAACTAGCAAATTTAGGGTTTAAGCAAATTAGTATTAAACTTTATTAGCAAATATTATTTTCACAAACAAGGACATGTCACAAATCTCTTTTAGAAATTGTTTGCCAAGGCAGAGCGGGTTCTATGGAACCGTCATTCACCTTGCCGAACTTTTCTAAAAGGGAGAAATAATCTATCTAAAATAATCTAATTATTTAGATTTCTCTATTAGATGCAAGTCAATTATTTTAGATCTAATATTAGGACAGAATAAGAGTTAGAAACTCTGGCCTGTGGTCGAAGCGTGCTAGGCACTGTCCCAAGAATCTTATTGCCCCCCTCGTGCGGGTCTCGTGGCAATTGTTCTCGGAGATACGGCGACCCCGGTCAGGCGACCTCCTTCTCGTCGGCACGACTCCAAGAAGGCTTTGCGAACCTCGTAGACTTTCAGGAACCCAGCGACTCGATGACGACTTCTCGAGGCCGGGAGGCAGCACCGCAGCAAAGCTTTGGTCCGAGAGAGGGAGTCTCTTCGGAGCAAAGGGGCAGCACAACAACACCACGACCGAGAGAATGGGAGAGAGAGAGAGACAGTGAGCAGGGATGAATTCCGAAATTCGGACCGTACAATTCCCATGGCTGCACCGGGCCTTATATAGGCCTCGGGCTGTTAATGGGAGGCTGAAAGAGGGGAGCGGTTAATGGGCTGCGATTAAGCCCATTAACCTCGCACGTTACAGCTCGCAGCGAGCCTGTACGTAACGGCTAGCATGCAGCGCTTCTCGCGTAACGGCTAGTGTCCCAAATGGTAAATAATAAATAGTGGAGGACTTAAGAGCAAAAAGCAAAAATAGGGCAGGTGCGGACCAGCCCATTTCGGAGGTGCTATCGTGTCCGGGTCCGTGGGCGCACACACACGCGCCGCCCAGCCCATGCCCAAGCCCAAGCCCAAGCCCGGCCCGGCCCGACTCGGCTCGGCACGGCACACACACGCGCGCGCGTGTGTGGGCTAGTGGAGCCCCTCCTCTAGTGTGATGACTAGTGGGGGGAAGTGGGGAATCCTATTTAAGTTGGTAGGGGATTTTTCCCCTTACCGATATGGGACTAAAAGCCCATTCCTTTGTGTGGTTTTAAAACACACACCCAACAATCCCCCACATGTGTTTAAAACCACTAAATATTAAAATAATTTAAAAAATTCAAAATATAAAGTAAAAGGACTTTGCTGGATTCCTTATACTACGCAGTAGGTGTAGGTACCTTCCGGTTTGAACCTCCACTTAGTACAGTTGTATACATCCGTGAGGACTTGGTGGACTACGCCTTGAACCAGTCTCATTTATCGGGTTTCTACAAGTAGTACACGTAGTACAGTTTTCGATGGTTCTAAGCGGGTTGCGCTATTAATGGCCTTGCGCAGATATCTTTTCTTGTATGTTTCTAGGGAGCAGCCCTGGTCCCAGAGTTGCGGCCTCACAACGACATACATATAGGTAAGTCCTAATAGGGGTGTGAGCAAGGCGACACCCCGCCTCATGGGTCTTGGACTTATTAAGAGTTGTAAACTCATCCTACCCCTTGCTTTTAATAAGCACTGACGTCATAGGGACGGGAGCATTATTCAGTGCTCCTCATTTTCAATCACTACTACAGTTTGTTTCTACCCATTGAACCTCCGTGAGGTTGGGTTCCCACTGCGGTGATTTTTCTTATGGGCTTAATCCCATCCCCCTCGACGATTCTAAGACCACTGTCCTAGATAAGCCCTTAGTTAGATGATCCGCCAAATTCTTTTCGGATCTAACAAAGTCTAGGGCAATTATTTGATTTTTCATCTTATATCTGAGAGATCTATGTCTCACTTTCAGATGTCGATTTATTTTTACATCAGCGTTTTCTTGATTACATTTATCAATAGCTGATCGACAATCACAATGGATAGATATAGCCGGTAAAGGCTTTTCTATCAATGGGATCTCATATAGAAGATCTCGAAGCCATTCTGCTTCTGTGCTAGTGGTATCTAGTGCTATCATTTCTGATTCCATTGTACTCTTAGCTATAACAGTTTGTTTGGTGGATTTCCAAGATATGGCTCCACCTCCTAGTAGGAATACATATCCGGTTGTGGACTTAATATCTATTGAGTCACTAATCCAGTTAGCATCAGAGTATCCCTCTAATACAGCTGGATATCCACTATAGTGGAGACCGTATGATATGGTTCCCTTAAGATATCTAAAAATTCTTTCTAACGCATTCCAATGGGACAAATTTGGGTTAGACGTATAACGACTAAGTCTATTTATCGTGTAAGCGATATCGGGTCGAGTATAGTTTGCTAGAAAACCTAGCGATCCTATGATTTGAGCATACTCGCTCTGTAGTCTAGGAAGTCCAGTATTCTTTGTTAGATGGGTATTTGGATCATATGGTGTGGATACCGGTTGGCAATCAGGATCGTAAAATTTCCTAAGGATTTTCTCGACATAGTGGGATTGGGATAACACTAAACCATTGTTCTTCCTAATGATCTTAGTGTTCAAAATAACGTCGGCTTGTCCTAGATCTTTCATGTCGAAGTTTTGGGACAAGAAATGTTTGATATCATTTATGATTTGTATGTTTGAACCGAATATTAGAATATCGTCAACATACAAACATAAAATGACAATATTATTACCATCTACTTTATGGTATACACATTCATCCGTTGTGTTGATATCAAATCCATAGGATAAGATAACTTCATCGAATTTCATGTGCCATTGTTTTGGGGCTTGTTTAAGTCCATATAGGGATCGAATTAACTTACACACCTTTCCCTCTTGTCCAGGTGCAGTAAATCCCTCGGGTTGGTCCATGTATATTTCCTCATTAAGGTCGCCATTCAAGAAAGCAGTCTTTACATCCATTTGATGTATGACTAGCTTATATATTGAAGCTAAGGCGATGAGGATCCTAATCGTGGTTATCCTAGCGACAGGTGAGTAGACATCAAAGTAGTCTATCCCTGGTTTTTGGGTAAAGCCCTTGGCTACAAGTCGTGCCTTAAATTTATCTATGGTACCGTCGGGTCTAAGCTTTTTCTTAAACACCCATTTACATCCTATGGTTTTACAACCAGGAGGTAAATTGGTGAGTTCCCAGGTATGGTTTTGAAGTATGGATTGGATCTCGTTATCTATGGCTTCTTTCCAAAAAAGTGAGTCTATGGACTTCATTGCATCTGTATAGGTGGAGGGGGAGTTCTCCACCATAAGTGCATAGAAGTCATCAAAGACTTTCTCTACACGGGCACGTTTACTCCTCCTAGGTTCGGTTTGGGTTACCGGTTCAATCTGGTCTTCAGGTTCTAATAGGACTTCAGGTTCGATCTGAGTCACCTGATTAGAACTGGAGGCCTGGTTATTAGTATTAATCCTAGTGTTGATCCTAGTCTTATAGGGAAAGATGTTTTCGAAGTATGAGGCATCTCTTGCTTCGATTATGGTGTTATTGGCTATTTCGCTTATTTCAGAGTTAAACACTAAAAAACGATTAGCGTTACTGTCTGAAGCGTAGCCAATAAAGATGGCATCTACAGTCTTAGGTCCTATCTTCTTCCTTTTGTTATCGGGGATTTTTACCTTAGCTAGGCACCCCCACACTTTTAGGTATTCTAAGTTAGGTTTCCTATGTTTCCATACTTCGTATGGGGTCAAGTCATTATGTTTGAACGGAATGCGGTTAAGGATAAAACAAGCCGTCATTAGGGCTTCCCCCCACAAGTTCTCTGGCGCTCCAGAGCTTAGTAACATGGAATTAACCATGTTCATTAGGGTTCTGTTTTTCCTTTCCGCTACACCGTTGGATTGGGGAGTGTAAGGAGCTGTGACTTCATGGAGTATTCCATAGTCATCACAGTACTCACTTAACTCATTTGAGGTATACTCCCCTCCTCGGTCTGACCTAAGGATCTTAATGGTTTCGTCTAATTGGTTCTCAACCAGTGCTCTGTAAATTTTAAATTTACTAAGAACTTCATCCTTAGTTTTAATAAGGTAGAGGTGGCAATATTTTGAAGCGTCATCTATGAACGTTACAAAATATCTATTGCCACCTCTCGAGGTTCTCCCAGAATCACAGACATCGCTGTGAATTAATTCAAGTATATGGGAGTCTCGATCGATAGTTTTAAAGGATTTCTTAGGTTGTTTGGCTTCTACGCATATCTCGCACTTGTCGAGATTCCTAGTATCGGATTTGGGAATGATATTTAAGGTCATGAGTTTCTTAATTGAATTATAATTTACATGACCTAGTCTTTGGTGCCAAGTGACCGAAGACTCAACATTTAAAATAGTAGAAGAAGGATTGAATACATTCAATTTAAACAAACCATTACAAAGAAATCCTTTTCCAATAAAATTCATTCCTTTAGTTATTACAACCTTATTGGACTCAAATACAAGCTTATAGCCCTGTTGGACTAATAAGGACCCACTAATTAAATTCCTCCTAATCTCTGGAACGTGGTGGACTCCGCGCAGGGTCAGGGTCTTCTCCGACGTCAGCTTCAGGTCGATTCGTCCTATCCCTAGCACACGAGCCTCAGCATTGTTCCCCATGCTTACAGCTCCTCCACCTGAGACCTGATAGGTGGAAAACAAAGATTGATCAGAGCAAACATGAATGTTAGCTCCTGTGTCAATCCACCAATCAAATGCTTGAAAGGTCATGTTAACTTCAGGGGTGAAGAGAACAGACCTGAAAGCGGTCCCAGAAGAGCCAGCTCCAGAGGTCACCATGTTGACTTGGGAGCCGGGTGGCGTTGGACCATTTCTTCTTGGATTTGGAGGTGGTGCTGTCTTCTTGTAGAAGCATTGGTTGGCCATGTGATTGGTCCGACCGCAGACATAGCAGCAACGCACTCCTTCCTTCTTTTGGTCCTTGGGATGGTTTGGGTTATGGTTGCTATGGTATGGCTTCTTGGTATATGGTTTAGGCTTAGGGTGGAAGGGTTTCTTCTGGAACTTATGTCTAGGTTTTTGGAATGGCTTAGACGGTTGACCCTCTACGTTGTTGACCTTGGGTTTGGATTCAGAGGATCCCTTTTCCCTGAGCCTATGTTGCTCCTCAATTCTAATAGAGTTTAGAACTTGAGTTAGGGTTAGGTCACCTTGGGTATGACTTAGGTGCTTAGAGAATTCAGACCAAGAAGCAGGTAGTTTATCTATAAGGCAGGCTATTTGGAAGGTTTCATCAAGAGTGGAACCATTCGTCTTTAGGTGTTGGACTAGGTTTTCAAACTCATGAATCTGATCATTCATGGGTTTAGAGTCAACCATTTTGAAGCTGTTGAAGTCAGACGCTTTGAAGCGTTTTACTCCAGCATCATCTAGGCCATACTTACGCTCTAGGGTATCCCATAGGTCCTTAGGGTTTTGAATGGTATAGTAAATATCATATAACCTATCAGATAAGGCCCCTAGGATCCTATGAAGGCCATGGTAGTTGATTTCTTCTGGAGTTCTAGTGGGAATGCTAGAAGTTGATTCAGGTTCAGGTTGTGAAGTGGAGGCTCGGGTGCGACGAGTTTGGCTAGACCCGTTGGATACTCCTGGTGCGGTTTCACCTATGGCTGACAGTAACCCAAGTGTGGTTAGCCAGAATCGCATCTGGTTTTGCCACCTCTTGAAGTTAGACCCGTCAAACTTCTCGGGTTTAGCACTAAGGGTTTCACGGTTTGGTGAGGCCATTTCGGACCAAAATTAGGAGTTGAAATCTGTGGATTGAAAAACAAGTTTTGTCAATTTTAAAGTACACCTAGATAGATTCGACTTTTAGAAGTCCAAATGAAACTTCCAAATCCTAACGGCCAGATGGGCTCCAGGTAGGAGGTGGAGCACTAGGCTCGCTCAAATACCAAGCTACCTTGGGCAATTTAATGCCGGTTTGACAAGCCTTTCTAGACACCGTAGGCAGTGGAATATTTCAATGACGACTTTTAGTCTTTTCTATAATCTATGCTTCTAATTTACTTTTGTAGAAAATAGTTTTGTAATTAGTAGCAACTAATAGGTAGCACGAAATAAAGACTAATAGATGATCACGTAGGCTAACTTAGTGAGCACGTTGCAAAGAAAATAACTTATGAACGATTAAATTACAATAAGATTCTTGGATTGTTGGAAATCTAATCGTTCTAAACTAGCAAATTTAGGGTTTAAGCAAATTAGTATTAAACTTTATTAGCAAATATTATTTTCACAAACAAGGACATGTCACAAATCTCTTTTAGAAATTGTTTGCCAAGGCAGAGCGGGTTCTATGGAACCGTCATTCACCTTGCCGAACTTTTCTAAAAGGGAGAAATAATCTATCTAAAATAATCTAATTATTTAGATTTCTCTATTAGATGCAAGTCAATTATTTTAGATCTAATATTAGGACAGAATAAGAGTTAGAAACTCTGGCCTGTGGTCGAAGCGTGCTAGGCACTGTCCCAAGAATCTTATTGCCCCCCTCGTGCGGGTCTCGTGGCAATTGTTCTCGGAGATACGGCGACCCCGGTCAGGCGACCTCCTTCTCGTCGGCACGACTCCAAGAAGGCTTTGCGAACCTCGTAGACTTTCAGGAACCCAGCGACTCGATGACGACTTCTCGAGGCCGGGAGGCAGCACCGCAGCAAAGCTTTGGTCCGAGAGAGGGAGTCTCTTCGGAGCAAAGGGGCAGCACAACAACACCACGACCGAGAGAATGGGAGAGAGAGAGAGACAGTGAGCAGGGATGAATTCCGAAATTCGGACCGTACAATTCCCATGGCTGCACCGGGCCTTATATAGGCCTCGGGCTGTTAATGGGAGGCTGAAAGAGGGGAGCGGTTAATGGGCTGCGATTAAGCCCATTAACCTCGCACGTTACAGCTCGCAGCGAGCCTGTACGTAACGGCTAGCATGCAGCGCTTCTCGCGTAACGGCTAGTGTCCCAAATGGTAAATAATAAATAGTGGAGGACTTAAGAGCAAAAAGCAAAAATAGGGCAGGTGCGGACCAGCCCATTTCGGAGGTGCTATCGTGTCCGGGTCCGTGGGCGCACACACACGCGCCGCCCAGCCCATGCCCAAGCCCAAGCCCAAGCCCGGCCCGGCCCGACTCGGCTCGGCACGGCACACACACGCGCGCGCGTGTGTGGGCTAGTGGAGCCCCTCCTCTAGTGTGATGACTAGTGGGGGGAAGTGGGGAATCCTATTTAAGTTGGTAGGGGATTTTTCCCCTTACCGATATGGGACTAAAAGCCCATTCCTTTGTGTGGTTTTAAAACACACACCCAACAAGAAGTTCTAGAATTTGCTGATTTTTGGTGAGGATGATCACCTTACCCTAGACAACACACCTAATCATCAAATTCTAAAACTTCTAGGGAGGGTAAACAAGCCCGAGGTGCAGCAACGATCCTCAAGTGTAGGCTCCCTGCCCTCTCTATCTGTATATATATATATATATATATATATATATATATATATATATATATATATATATATATATATATATATATATATATATATATATATATATATATATATAGAGAGAGAGAGAGAGAGAGAGAGAGAGAGAGAAATGATATAATGCGGCATACGGTAAGTGCGGCACTATACCGCAGCCGTCTGATGCACTGCTGCGTGCATGTGATGCACGCAGCGCGTGCATCAGACGGCTGCGGTGCAGTGCCGCACGCACCGCATGCCGCAGCATAGCATGCCCCTATATATATATATATATATATATATATATATATATATATATATATATATATATATATATATATATATATATATATATATATATATATATATATATATATATATATATATATATATATATATATATATATATATATATATATATATATATATATATATATATATATATATATATATATATATATATATATATATATATATATATATATATATATATATATATATATATATATGGGTACGGGAAGCCTAGACCTCAGGTGCAGCGTGAACGCTGCACCGGAGCCATCCCCCGCGCGCCACGTGTCCAAGAAACCGGCCGCCCCACTTTTAAAACCCCGGGATGAACCGCAGCCGTCTGATTGTTTCGATCGGACGGCAGATCCGGTCGCCCCGCGTTTAAAACAGCGGATCGATCGCCCGCCGTCTGATCAGTGCAGCGCACCTTTGCCCGCAGCCGTCTGATCCCTGCAGCGCACCCCCGCCCGCAGCGGATCGATCGCACGCCTCATATATATATATATATATATATATATATATATATATATATATATATATATATATATATATATATATAGAGAGAGAGAGAGAGAGAGAGAGAGAGAGAGGAATGGGATGCTGCCTATCGAAGCAGCATTTTTTGTTGCTTTGAGACATTGTTTGACCATCCTAGAAGTTTTGGAATTTGATAAAATTTGGTGAGGGTGTTGTCTAGGGTAAGATGATCATCCTCACAAATTTTCATCAAATTCCAAAACTTCTAGGGGGTTCAAATGGTCGAAGCAAAATTAGTTGTCTGCAGTCGTCGTTAAAATCTGCAGCATTTTGCTTCGACCATTTGACCCTCTTAGAAGTTTTGGATTTTGATGAAAATTTGTGAGGATGATCATCTTACCCTAGACAACACCCTCACCAAATTTCATCAAATTCCAAAACTTCTAGGATGGTCAAACAATGTCTCAAAGCAGCAAAAACGCTGCTTTGATAGGCAGCATCCCATTCCTCATATATATATATATATATATATATATATATATATATATATATATATATATATATATATATATATATATATATATATATATATATATATATATATATATATATATATATATATATATATATATATATATAGGGGCATGCTATGCTGCGGCATGCGGTACGTGCGGCACAGTACCCCAGCCGTCTGATGCACGCGCTGCGTGCATTGCATGCACGCAGCGGTGCATCAGACGGCATGCGGTAGGTGCCGCACTTACCGCATGCCGCATTCTAGCATTTCTATATATATATATATATATATAGGGCAGGGATACTCTTACTAATGGAATCTTACTAATGAAAGTTACAAATCGCCTTTTACCTAACCTAGAGGTTTCTGAATTTGAAGAAACTTGGTGGGGATGCTCTCTATGGAAAGTTGATCATCCTCACTAAAAATCATCAAATTCTATAACCTCTAAGGTATCAAATGTTAGAATCTTTATCGACCGTTCATTTTAACCGTTAATTTAAATAACATCTTTGATGCCTCTAGAGGTCATAGAATTTGTTGATTTTTGGTGATAATGATCAACTTGCCATAGAGAGCATCCCCACCAAGTTTCATCAAATTCTGAAACGTCTAGGTAGGTAAAAAGTGATTTGTAACTTTCATTAGTAAGATTCCATTAGTAAGAGTGTCCCTCCCCATATATATATATATATATATATATATATATATATGAATGAATGAAATGTCTAAAATACCCTCACTAATTCGAGTTTTCTTATTTGCACCGTATTGATCATTTAGGCTCCCAAATTGATACAACAATCATACCTGAATCAGTGATTTGATCGAGGCATCTTTTTGATGAGAGCACCCCATCGTTATCTTCTTTGCCCCTTCTTGCTCATCACCCTCCTCTCCCTTTCCTCCTCCCCCTCTTTCTCCCTTCCCCCTCCTCTCCTATCTAACTTGCCAAATTCATACTTGCCCTTCTCTCCCTTACCTCCTTCACCTTCCTCCTTTTCGAAACCCTATTGTTGCCGAGATATGTCGGTCGCCATCAACTGACATAATGTGGAACTGTTCAGTGGTTGTCCACCTAACGGTTCCACACCATTTTGACTTGTTCTGACCAATAGCAGTGTCAACCTATAGCCATCGACATGATGTGGAACTGTTCAATGGATCACCGAACAAGTCCACACAATGTTGACTAATTGCCACTAACATGTCTTCAGTGGTGCTTGGTTTTTGGTGTGGAAGATGGAGCGAGCTAGAGGTGGGGGAGAGGATATGGAGGAGGAACATGAAGAGGGTGACAGTAGGTTGCACAGACAAATGGTGGGGTGCATAGGACCGGTGGCTGAGGAGGTGGTGTCCTTATCCTTCTTGATCTTGGGGGCATGCAAGGCATTTATTATTAGAGTAATGATAGACAGACCCAAGTATATATAGGGATGGCAGTGGTGCAATTTAAAACTAAAAAACACGGTAAATCGCACCGCATGGTGTGATTTTGGTTTGTCAAAATATAAAACTGTCGCAATGCGATTTTGGTTTTCGGTTTTGGTGTAGCGGTACCGTTTTGGTTTTGACCAAAATCGTATAAAAGTGTACCGTTTAGGCTATTATAATGATAAACCGTAATGCATCGGACCACACCGCACCGCATGGGGTGGTTTTAGTTTTACATAATAGTACACTGTCGGTGTTGTGATTCGGTGTTACGGTACGATTTCAGTTTCGCCCAAAACCATATCAAAATCGTAACGTTGCCATCCCTAAGTATATAGGCCCCATTAGTAGGCTAATAAGTTGCGTACTTATATAGTTTGGTGGGGTGTAACTAACAATACCTTTTCTATTTTAAAAATGGTATATGAGAAATGGGAATCACATACAAGAAGTCAAGAACTCGTCCATTCAGGCCTGTTGCTCCCAGGACCGCCATCTCTTTCTTATCTTCTCCTCAAGAGGGGAAGAGTGGTCAGCAGGTAATGGCGGCCGTATCAGGTGTTGGGCTCCAATGGACGTTGCTACCGTCTTCGAAGCTGTTTCCTTTGCCCCGTCGCGGCTCCTCCATTGTGAGGAATGCCATCTCCGTGGACAAAAAGAGATTTACTCTTCAGAAGTCGGAAGAGATCTTTAACGCCGCCAAGGTCCCAATCCATACGATGTTTTTCTTTTTAAATTCGATCTCGTTGGCTAGGTTTTGTTGAACTCTGTCCTAAATGATCGAATCATGAGATCCCGAGTTCTGTTTAATTTATCTAAAGCCTGCCTATTTCTCTGTTGCAAACTGATCTCCTGATACCCAATTCGCGATACTAGGGTTTAATTGGGGATTCGATTTTTTTACAAAAAAAAACTTTTTTTAAAATTAAATTATACTTTACCCCCCGGAAGTTTAGCTCAAAAACAAGTAACCCCCCCTGTAGGTTATTTTGTTCCAAATCGCGCCCTAAAGTTTGAGTTGTTAGCACAATCCCCCCTTTTGTCAACTACTTGATTTCCTCATTTGGTAATTTTTATCTTATCAAAACTGAATTGTAGGGGGGCAAAATGTAGTGTTTTAACTATAGGGGGGTTAAGTGATTTTGGAGCTAAACTTCAGGGGGGCAAAGTGTAATTTACCTTTTTTTTTTTTTATAACTGATGGATGACAAAGTGGCTATATTTAACAATGAGGGTTTCTGAGGTATTATGGCTGGATGGCCATCAAAGAAGATTGATTTCCTTTGGAAATGTTTTAAAGTGAGAGATTGATTCAGTAACTTCGGTTACTGTCTTGAATTAGCATTAGAATACCAAAGTTAATTTTGAAAATTCATTAGGGCTATAAATCACAGTCGGAAATTCACTCTAACTTGCACTGAACTAAAATATTTTGTTTAATAAGTGTCTGGTGTGTGTATTTTAATAGTATCCTTTAATGTTAAGTTGTTTATTCAAGACTAATGCTATTTGAACATACTGTGGGACAACCCCGCTGGACAACCCGTGGTGGTGTGGGGCGTCGGGTGGCGCTCAGTGCCGCTTGGCACGAATCCCAATGCACTGGGCGCTGGCCCTCGTCCCACACGGCTGCGGGTTTTCCAGCGGAGTTTTTCCACAGTATGTTCAAATAGCTTTACTCTTTATTCAATTGTGCAACTATGTAGTGTTTACTATGGCCTAAATGCCAAGATGGGATATCATTGCAAAGAAGCCTGTGAGAATAATGCAAAATGGCTTGGCTCCATCAAATAAAGGATTTCTCAAAGGATTGCGTTTTAGTGTTGAAATGATGATCAAATTGAGTATCAAACATTTATTTGAGGGTTGGAGTTCCAAATGTATGGAAGGTAGAAGATCTGTACGTGCAGAGGCATACTAGTCACTGCTCTCTTTGTTGATTACCGCATATAGTAGTAAATAACATTTTACTATGTTGTCCTTTTGCTTGTCGTTCGAGGAATTTTTGCTTTTGGCCTCTTGGAGTAGCATGTATTGTAATCCTCCACTAACCTTTTGTTGGATTAATGACACTTCATTCCTTTCTATAAGAAGGGATGAATATTGGGTCTGCTTGCATTTTCAACACAAATTTGATCATATACAGAAACAAGAGAATTAGTGTCTTTAAGGCCAAGTTTAGAACCTGAAAGGTAGTTTTCTACATGTTATTTTGAGCCATTCTTTTAGGTACATATATTTAGGGTTCATTGATATTTGATAGTTTGGGTTGCTGTTTTACGCCTAGCTTTCAATCTAACATCAACCCTCAACCCTTTTCGTCAAGCTTGGGACCGAAATTGGTTTTTAAGAGGAATGACAGGCAAAGAAGGATTCCTAAAGTCGAGCCCAAAGGGATGGCCCAGATGGGAACAAGCTTGATGGTTACGGTTATACTCTAAGGTTTGAGCCTTGTCTTCTTGGGTTGTCGTCATAGTGAATTCCATGACATTTATTTTGATGCTAATAAATAATAATTGGGAAGAGAATATGGGTTTCTTGATTAATTCTGCTTGGTGGTGTTTCTGAGTGGCATACTAGTAGTAGTACTTGTATTATCTTGGGAAATGCACATTGTGTCCATGGTTGCAGTGGTGGGGGGGGTGATTGTATATTAGCCAAATGGGCTTAGGGACTTTTTAAGTGAAGCGGACATGATGGCTTGGTTACATACAATAGTAGGGGACTTGAAGTAAAGTAATCCAATGGATAATATACAATGGATGGCCTTGGTGTTTTTCACAATCAAATTTGAAGGATGCTTATTTGGCTCTAAGGAGCTCGGGTTGGCACCTTTATCAACAAAAAATCAAGTGTTCTGCCTCCACCCACCCATCCACTACACAAGAAAAATACCCTCCCAGAAATCTGTAGAACCTCCAGGCGATCCTCTAGAATAGGAAGAATACCATGGTTGGTTGTTGTATCTCAGCATTGTTAAGAAGAAGTGGTCAGACTTAAAGATTTCCACGTTTGCTTTGAATCTCTAGAGAGTAGACACGCTCATCAAGATCCATTAATTTTTGGAGGATTTTGTCGATCACATCTTTTTGTGCATCAGTATAATGGCTGGAAGTTTCTGTCGCTTCAAATCATCATGGTAAATATTCAAATCATCATGGTAAATATCAAACAAGCTTTGATACCAAATCAGTTTATGACAGGAAAGGGCTTTGTCAGTTTAGGGTTTGGATGCGATTTGGGATGGTTTCAGAATTTAGAAAGGAGAACCAAGTCTAAAAGTAGTATGAAATTACACTACAGAAGTGTTCAAATATGAAATAAAGTTTATTGGAAAAGTCTATTATCAAGGGTGATGGATCTTAGGTCCTTACGATCTGACAAGGATTAGTAAAGAATTTAAATTACATTCTTTTTAGATTGAAAAATCTGCAGCAGAATTTTTGGGTTTGGGAAGGCTGTTGAGTGGTTTATTGATGGATCTAGCCTTAAGGATAATTAGTTCTAAGAATCATAAGTACATGTAGAATTTAAACTATCGATATAAACATCTAAAGCAACCAATTGCTAAGACGGAGGTAAGTACTAGAAGGGTCTTACCTCTAGAGGGCATTAAGGCATTGTGCTTTAATGTTTACTAAGGGTTTGCAGTTTGCACGATGGAACTAGGACTTATCACCAAGGCAATTTAAGCAAGAGAATACACAAATAAGAGAAATTATGGGTAATTAATTGATGAAATATGGTGGCCGTACGCCTTATTTTAAATATAACATATCACGACTTTAACTACTCCCTCACCAATTATCATTAGTATTCCCTCCGGGGACTATTAGTATTCCTCACCTAGGAGGTGTTGTCAGGCTTCTCCTTACCAATTTTCACCTCGCTGATTAGTATTAGTACTCACTAATTAATGTTGTACTTCTCGTAGATAGGATCTAGTATTCCTTTTGGCTGAGGGCGGCTAGCCTAAACGGACAAGAGGGTCCCTCTGCCTTGTTTCTCTTTAATTAGGACTCGGATCTTTGGGAGAAACAAAAGGCTGGCCAGCCTCCAAAGTTGGATTTTTTCGAAGGGTCTGCTCCATGCTTTCCTCCAACAGGGTCTGCTGCTCCATGCTTTCCTCTAACAGGACCAGCTGCAGAGCAAGTTGGACCTTCACCTCTTTTCTCCATCTTTTTTATATACTTTAGTAGATAGATCACAGCCGGGTTTAGTGGATAGCAAAAGGGGATCATTATGTCCAATAATTTAAGAGAGAGATGACCACATCAATTTGATTAATTTTAGTGGTTATGTTGTCTTTGGTGTTTCATTCAACTATTTTTTGAGTCCAACACTTTAAGCATTTGGCTTTTCATTCAATTGTGTTTTGAGTCAACACTTAAAGCATAAGCCGATAAATTACCAATGTAGTTTTCTATTCACACTGGCCACAAATTCAAATAGGTGAATTACCTATAGATTTTTGCTCAGTCCTTATTCAAATAGGGGGAATTAGCAAGAAGCCTATCTTAGTGATCCTTTTTGAGCAGCAGTCCTGACCAACTTTTTATAGCAAAAGGGGATCATTATGTCCAATAATTTAAGAGAGAGATGACCACATCAATTTGATTAATTTTAGTGGTTATGTTGTCTTTGGTGTTTCATTCAACTATTTTTTGAGTCCAACACTTTAAGCATTTGGCTTTTCATTCAATTGTGTTTTGAGTCAACACTTAAAGCATAAGCCGATAAATTACCAATGTAGTTTTCTATTCACACTGGCCACAAATTCAAATAGGTGAATTACCTATAGATTTTTGCTCAGTCCTTATTCAAATAGGGGGAATTAGCAAGAAGCCTATCTTAGTGATCCTTTTTGAGCAGCAGTCCTGACCAACTTTTTATTTGAGCTGAAACCCCTGTGGACGAAAATGCCCCACATATCCCTTCGAATTTATGCCTGTTGTCACTTATCTACAGCCACCACCGGACCTAACCGAACCCCACCCCACCCCCGCCGGACCTAACCGAACTCACCCCCCCCAGCCCCCATCAGACCTAACCGAAACCCCCGCCACCGCTGCCGCCTGACCTAACTGAACCCCCCCTCCCCTCTGAATCTATAGGTCATGGGATGAACCCCCAGCCGTCGCCGTCGTTGTCATCGTCGTCGTCGTCGTCGCTGTCGCCGGACCTAACCCAACACCCCCCCCCCCCCCGAATCTACAGGCCATGGGATGAACCTTCAGCCATCGCCGGACCTAACCGAACCCCTAGCCGTCGCCGCCTCCGCCCCCGCAGCTCGCAGTCACCTCCGCCTCTGCGCCCACCTGCGCGACCACCGGCCGGACTTGAGAGAGATGAAGGCAGAGGGTGGTCTCTGGATTAAAAAATAAGATGAGGGTTTTTCCTAAAGTTTGGAGTGATTAGAGGGGCTGGAGCTCAAATGAAATGTTTCGGTGCGTTTATCCTAATGTGGGGTTGGTTAGAGGGATCTTAGGCTAATAACCTCTTTATCTTCTGTGAGATATCTAGTTCTATTTATGTTTAGTTACTATATTCAATCTATAAATAACAAATAGTATCCGCAACTCGATGTGTAATCTTTATACTGTGGAATCATTATTTTGTTGGCCTGTAGAATTGGTTGATCAATTTGAATATAGTAAACATTTTTCACCTGTCTCTTATTCTCATAAACTTTTGAATAGATCTCTCATTTTTCACATAAGTTACAAAACATTAAGCAGTACCACTACCATCTGCAGAATTGTTTTCGAAACCTTCCAACTTGTTTCTAATATGTTTCACTTCAGAGAAGAGGTAGAGGATGTGCATGCAGTGGCTGAGACTTTATTTAGGCCAGATATATACTTCTTGTCTTGTTAATTTCAACAAGCATGAATTTCCAAGCATGCCTTTCTATATTTTTGTACCCATGCGTCTAAACTGTAGGGATCTGGTAGCATCTTTTTTTTTTCTTATCATGTGCCATGTATCTTTAATGTTATGTTTTCTTCCACCTGAACCTAGGTACTTCATGGCCTCGGATTGTATTAATTCACAATCCATTCTGATTAACTTTTCATTTATAAATACTCGTATGTGGCACTTGTCATCTTAAACGCACAGCCTTGCTGGTCCGTAAATAGTTTCTTGGAGTCAGTCTACATACTCGCATAAGACTAGATCAATGGAACTGTTCTACAGCTTATTGTCTCAAATGATATCTTTGTTGGACTGGTCCTAGTTAAGTTTCATCACTGAAGCTACATTTGCTATCTTTTTAACATTTAGTGAACTTTTCCCCTTAAAATGCACAGCAATGATTCTATTTTTACATTCTACTGATGCTGGTAGGAGTTGATGCCTGGAGGTGTGAATTCACCTGTTCGTGCCTTCACATCAGTTGGTGGACAGCCCATTGTGTTTGATTCTGTCAAGGGTTCCCGGATGTGGGATGTCGATGGCAATGAATACATTGATTATGTTGGTTCATGGGGCCCAGCCATCATTGGTCATGCAGATGATAAGGTGCCATGCTTTCTCTCTGGTCTTATTCCAGTGCTTTTGACTTGCCATGGTGTGTCACAATTTAATTATTTTTAGTTGGACTCCGCAGAATGAGGGTTATAATCTGAACTTAAGCTACACATTGGCTTTTATGCTGGATACCTGTATGTCAACAGAACATTTTCTTAATTTTTTATGTCAAACATTGGTCTGATGGTTTTTTTCCCCAAAATGCCTGGAAAGAGAGTTATCGACATTGACCTATTTTCAAACACATTGCACAATTAATTGAATTTTCTGTTTTGAAGAATTTATCAACTGGATGGGGATATAATGATGGAGGTATCTAGAAATGTGGTGTCATTTTAGACCTCAAGGAATGTTTGATTAAACTCCACCTCCAAAACAAGAAAAAGTGGAGCTGACTTTGCTTTACCCTTGTGTAAACCTTTTACCTAAATAAAGAGCTTTCACATTGCGTCGCCCATCAAAAAATGTATAGTATATGGTATAATGGTAAGGCTTGCATTAAAAAAAAAATACAATTTGGCTGGTTTTTTGTGGCTGACCGACAACACAAATGAGTTAATATTTTAGACCATGATCGAAGCTAAACAGTACTAACAATAACATTGTAGGAATACTATAGGACTAGTCTGCTTAAATTGTAAACCTGACAGCGTTTTAATGGGGTCATTATTTGCAGGTGAATGCCGCATTGATCGAAACCCTGAAGAAAGGCACGAGTTTTGGTGCTCCCTGCGTGTTGGAGAACATCCTGGCTGAGATGGTGATATCAGCTGTGCCAAGCATTGAGATGGTCCGGTTTGTTAACTCGGGCACCGAAGCTTGTATGAGCGCACTCCGCCTTGCCCGTGCCTACACCGGTCGGGAAAAGATAATCAAATTCGAGGGCTGCTACCATGGCCATGCCAACTCCTTCCTCGTCAAAGCCGGCAGCGGTGTGGCCACCCTTGGCCTCCCTGATTCTCCTGGCGTCCCCAAATCAGCCACCGTTCACACTCTAACTGCACCCTACAATGATCTTGAAGCCGTGAAGGACCTCTTCAACACACACAAAGGGGAGATTGCTGCTGTGATCCTTGAACCGGTTGTTGGAAATGCCGGTTTTATCGTGCCAAAACCTGACTTCTTGAATGCCCTCCGTCAGATAACGAAACAAGAATCCGCTCTCCTCATCTTTGACGAGGTGATGACCGGGTTCCGTCTAGCTTATGGTGGGGCTCAAGAATATTTTGGCACAACTCCTGATCTAACCACTATGGGGAAGATTATTGGGGGTGGCCTCCCCGTTGGTGCCTATGGGGGGAGAAGGGAAGTGATGGAGATGGTGGCTCCAGCTGGGCCCATGTACCAGGCGGGAACCCTAAGTGGAAACCCCTTGGCGATGACAGCTGGGATCCACACTCTTCAGCGGTTGCAGGATCCTGGATGCTACGACTACTTGGATAAGATCACGGGCGAGCTTGTTTGTGGGATTCTGGATGCTGGAAAGCGGGCAGGGCATGAGATGTCAGGCGGGCATATCTGCGGAATGTTTGGCGTGTTCTTCACAGGAGGGCCGGTGTTCAACTTTGAGGATGCAAAGAAGAGTGATACGAGAAAGTTCGCAAGGTTCCATCGAGGGATGTTGGAGGAAGGCGTGTATTTGGCCCCATCGCAGTTTGAGGCAGGGTTTACGAGCTTAGCTCATACATCCGAGGATATCGAGATGACGGTTGAAGCTGCCGAAAAGGTTCTTCGATCAATATAGCTAACAGATTTAGCTGTAACTTTGTTCTTTCTATTTTTTTTGCATCTCCTGGTTTCATGTTTTTTTTTTTTTGACTCTTTGAGAGTCGTGTTACTTTGTTTGGAGGGTTCTGATTCCATCTGTAGTGAGTTTGCTTGCATCTTCTTTGTAATGTTATTTCATCAGTCTCCAGTTTCAGAAAAGAGTTTCGCAGACTTCTTTTGTACAGACTGATGTGTCCAGGTAACAACCGTCCGTTGCACCGGCCCTGACCGGAGTACTGCACTCAGTGCTGACCGGCCGGCAAGCAAAGGGATTTTGTGATTGGATGCCACATCATTATGCACAATAATAATATGTACTGCTGGCATTCCAGCTGTTGGACCGACGGAGTGTGAAGAAGGTTTGAGTGCCTGCATATGTCCTGATGGTAGAAGAGCCATCCGGAGAGCGCCGGTGTTGGGGTGGAGTGCAATTTACCTGTCAAAGTGTGCCGTGATGCCCATCGGGCCCTGAATCCTGAGACAGTGACAATGGAGAGTCCAATGCTCTTGGAACCTGGAGCATTTGTTACCTCGCTGCATAGTTACCAAGTTGAAAATCGAGAAGTCGGGAAAAATCGGGAAGTAAATAGGCAATGTTAGAAAAGAGACCGGAAACAAACAGTAAAGATATACAATATATTTATTTATAGATATTTAAACAATGGGTTTTTTGGATTAAAACATAATTAACCATGATAATAAACATTTAAATCGAGAAAAAAACGTGAAAATCTTTATCATAAAATCATAATTTGTTTAAAAATTTGAAAAAACAGTCACCTAGCTAACATTTACTTAATATGATATTAAAATTTTTGGTAACAGAGCCTCAATACATGTCACCCACCCTAACTCTAGTTACATTTGAAGGTTTTTTTAGATTGAGAGACAAATCATTGATACAAACTGGGCTTGGTGGGCCGGGTCTGGACATAACAAAAAACACGGGCCCATACTCGGGCTAGGTTGTTTCCAGCCCTGCTAAGGAGTAACACAAGGTTCACAGTCTTCACACATTCAATAATCTTCCATCATGCATTTCATTTTCGTATTTCTTAAAATAAAAACAAGAGAGATTTACAATGAATAATGCTTTTCCTTAACTAAACGGAACCAAAAGCTTATGAGTCACTGTTCAATAAAATCACTCACCACAGGCTATCAATTGTGGTTGGTAGTATTTCGATTTAGTATACAACATGTATCATCTGCCTACCATGTATACAGGGTACACATAAAATAGAGTAGATAATCAGTCTACCAAAGCCTGAGAGTCATTCTGAAGCTTTCTATCATCCTATTAACCGGCCCGGCGTCGTTCTGAAGCCTTCTTATCATCATCCTACAAACCGGTCATCCTCAAAGCAAAATCCAATCGATCATTTTACTGCCTGGAGATTGGAGGCGATGCTGTCGACATGGGCGGTTGACCAAAGTGACCGACACCCTCTGTTCCCTGAAAACTCAGGTAAGGATTCGGAAGGCCCAGGTAAGGAGTCGGCATGCCGATCATCGTGAAGCTCGCGAAAGGAGGCGGTCTTTGGAGTGGGGGGGGTGAGCTATAGCTGTACGACATGCCCGTCATGGGCCCGCCGGCCTGCATGAACTGGGTGGTGGCAGGGGGGGGAGGCGGCATCGGTGGCAATGAAGAAGGTAGTGGTGGCGGTGGTTGCATGCTGGGGCTCGGGAGCATCATGGGAGATGAGGGCGGTGGAGGCTGATGAAGCGAATCAGGGTGCGGAAAAGGCGGAGGTGGCGGCTGAGGCTGGAGCTGTGGCGACGTGTAGGATGCAACACCGTTATCTGGTCTGGGCCTCTTGCTGTCGGAAGGGTAGTCTTCTTTCACCGACTGGCCGATGACGCCCTCCGAGGCGAGGGAGGAGAGGACATAGCTGAGCATCTGGGCAGAGGACGTGGACGCCGTGAGCTTCGCCGCCACCGCGGCAGCAGCTGTCTTCCGGTACTCTTGGTCCAAGTTGGAAGAACCGTCGGCAAGATGCCCCTGCTGAGCATACCTGATAGGACTCAATTGTGGATTGTCGCCGGTACCAGCCGGAGATGCACCGGAGAAGGCCTGCGGTGCTTCCTTGAGCCCTGGCTCAGGTGGTGACTGCCCAGTGTTCAACTTCTGGCAGATGTTTCCTGCTTGATCGTATCGCGACTGAGCAGCCTAGGGAAGTTATAAAATACTTGGTATATAAGAAAGCAGTCAATCATAATTAGAGATTCAATGAAGGCTCTACTAAGTTCTTATTAAATGATACTGCTCAACTTAGCTATTTGAATTTATAAACTAAGTTCAAGTCTGAAAGCAACCCACGCTTTATTGATGCATCAAGGGTAAATGGGTCTACAATTTGTTTCACATAAGCATAGAGATCAAAGCCAACCTTTTGAAACTTGCGAAGGCAAGTCCATATGAATTCAAAAATGGAATTATTCACTTGAGTCATGACTTATTCAGGAAAATTCACGACTTTGAAAAATCATACACGAATTTTCATCATTTTATATGTTACCTAAATATATATATTTAGCCCTGTATTTATTTCTGTTACTAGTTTTTCCCTAAAATTTTCCAAACTCTGAAATTTTGCCCTTGCTGAAAGTGAACGTTGAACTTGTTGCTATGCCCATAGGAGATAAATGCAGTGATGACTGAATATTCTATTCTCTGATACCAAAGTTGATGCAGGACACTGATGAAATTGTCTAAATGATTTGTTCTAATAGACCAGCAAGACTTTACATATTCTTACCAGCAAATTCCAATATAAAAATAAAACAATCAGTTTTAGTTCTAAATGAAATTCAAACATACGATCAAAAGAAATATTTAGAAGGCAATTGCAGTCGAGTAGTGCCAAGCAATTCATGATATTGAACGGTGATTGTTGGAAGTCAGGAGATTTCTGATGGCTAGGGACAGAGGTACCTTTAATATAAATATGATCGATCAACCCAAAAGGATTACAATCAAATTTATTCAAGGCTAAAAGTATGTTTCAAAGGTCGTGGGCTCATGTAAAGATGAAAATTCTAATTCAAACCAGTAGTTGATAAAGGCAAATAAATTCCATAAGGATTCATCTCAAGTGGAACAATCTCACCAACGGAAGATCTAGGTGTGCTTGCCAAATATGGAAAGACAATTAATGACGATCTTCAATGATTAAGTGAATCCACAAGGAACAAATTTGTCAGTGTCGAATTCGGCAAACGAGCGAGTGAGGATGATGACCATGACAAGATCAGCAATCCGCTGGACCAACAAATGGTCTGTCAGGTCTGCTGGTTTCCTGATGAGATCGGCAGTGTTGCTGGCCTGTTGGTGTGGCTGGCAGCCTATGGATGGAGATTGGCGATCGGGCCTGCGGGAAGCAGCTTGGTGGTCGGTGGCTTCCATGAGAGGGAGAGAGAGAGAGAGAGAAGGGGGGGGGGGGGGGCTATATCTCATACCTATGGCTTGCTTGACCTCACACCAAACATCGGACCTCGTATCGGGGGATCTTCTAACATGAAACACAAGTGCACAAAACATATTTAAATTTTATTCATTGAGTGGTCTCGAATGAAGGCTTTGGGGAGTCTTTACCACCAAGCAAGTACATAACTTGTCCCTACTTGATATGGACTAAAACAACTAAATAAACCAAAACATGTGCAAAAAATAGCTCAAAAAAGGCTCTGAAAATAACCTAAAACAATCAATAAAAACGGGCCTCCAACAAGTGGGCCTATCATCCTCCAAGCAAAAGTGAAATTGGGTGGGTCGCCCTCCTGTGTTGACAGCCATAAATGCAAGTGATGGGTTGCCTGGTGTCCTCACCAAGAGTGTTACAAGATAATGAGCCTCATGATGAAGAGATGAGGTGCACTTTTGCCACACCCAAGGGCAAGCAAGAGAGAAAACGGACCAATATTTTTCATACCTAAAACAAGTGCAACAATTAAGAGTCGTAAAATTGATAAAGATAGATGCATGTCGTCTATGAATGATGTCTCCAACTAGAGGAACACTGGACCCTAAAATGTAGCCTATGGGCATAAAACCATCATGCCTATCGAAGCTCATATTCAATTTCCTACATATCAGGATAGAGTGGTACCATATCCTTCCCACGGATATTTCACTTATCCTATTAGATATGTCGTGGCAATTTGACTTGGATGAAATCCACCTTAGGATTTCCAACATGTCTTCAAGCATGAAGGCAAGAAAACTATGCAGAATCCTTCCAAACCAACTAATAACGAAAAGGGTCAAGGGGGACAAGTCATAGGAAAATACGAAAAAATCTTGCATGGGTTGAACAAGAAAGAATTTGGAATACGAAAATTTCAAGTTTCCTAGTGGCAAAGGATTGAGTAGGAAATATCCAACGAGGTGATTCAATGTGCCTTCTAGCTTCATGATCTCATGCCTATTGCCTAAGACATTACCTTACAAGATGGCACCTCCATAGGATATTCAACTTATGTTGTTTATCATATTGCAGGGTCATTAAACCCTACTTTGACATAGTACATAATGAACCCAATGGGATATGCCCTGTCAAAGGTTTAGGCAGACAGGCCATTATAGAAGGCTTCATTAGAGAGAGTCTAGTCTTAAGCCCAACATCATTCTCGCTTTTAATGTGTAAAATTAAGCCATGCATTAAAAACCTTATCTCGAATCTGAAGAGGATTCATTTTATGTTTTTTCGAATTCAGGGACATATCGTGATAGATTTCATCCTCCTTGCACTCATCCCTATCCTAACTCATTCTCATTGCACAATCCATCTTGATTTGCATCCATGCCAAGTTATTTTAAAATTTCTTTTAGATGGTAACCAAGGAGTAAATATGATGTAGCCATATCGAGCTACATATGCTATTTTGTCTTTATTTTTATGTTCTAGTTGGTAGTAGTTTGTCTTTTGGGTTCCATCACATGTCTCCAGACGAAGATCGGACGTCTATATTGTTCTCTACAACTTTTTGACCTATGGTGCGGGGTTTTGTCACACCCACTTATTTTGTGTTTTGGCCACTTATAATTTTAAGTGGATAAATAATAATTGTGCTATGCAGGAGGACGGAAGACGTCAGATGCTGCATTCGACGGTGAGAAGTCAAACAAGCCTAAAGCCAAGCCATTGGAGTTATTAGAAGCCATTGGGGTGCCCATAGTGATTCCTAATTAATTAACGGGATTTAATTTAAATTTTGGGGTGCCCTTAGCACCCAAAAGGGAGAACACGGGATTCCTCCCGTTAACTTACCCGTGCGGGTATTATTCACCGGGAAACAAGCCGCAGTCACCCCATCCTCCCCCGCCCGCGTGATCTTCTCTCCCTCTTCTTAGGCACAGAAACCGAGGTCCCTTCTCCCCCTCCCTCTTCGTTTCCATACGAGACCTTGTGGGGTTTATGAAAGGGAGATGAAACCCTAGTTTTAAACTTTTAAAAGAACTATGAAGAGAAAACCCTAAAAGCTTATTGCTTTGATCGAAAGATCGTGAACATGCGCCCTTCGTTCGCCATTGTCTTCCCCGTGGAGTTCTTCTGGCTTCTTCACTCGATCTTCCTCGACTCCTCTACCTCCCCGCTGTTCATTTCATCGACATAGCTATCCGCATAGAAATTTTCTCCAAATACATAAAGAGTAGTTATCATCAAATACGAATACCAAGCAAGCCAAGCTGAAATTTTCTCCAAAATTGACATGAAGAGCGGTTATAATAGTTCAGTAAATAGGTCTACAGGTAAATCCCCTTTTGAAATCATATATGGATATCATGTACCCTATTTACTTGACCGTACATCCATTTCTTATTCTGATCCTGAAAGCCATAATGCCATTGAATTATATGATTTCATAAAAAATGTGCAGAAAGATGTACTTGATAATTATCATATGTTCATCGGTTTCATAGGCTTTGATTGCATACCAACGTAGATCCGTAGTTCCTGTCATTACCCTAATCCTTATTTCGGCGTAGCTTGCTTGGTACATCGTTGGATCGTCATCCGAACATTTTAGTAGTTCTTTGCATGAGTATTTAGTTGCTGAAATTACTATTTGCAAAACCCTATGAGATCTAATTGAATCCTATTGTCTTGTTTTCTTTATTTGTCATCATTTATGCATGCTAACTTGATTAGAAGGTTGTTTCTTTATGAAAATCTGATAATGGATAATTAGTACTTCCTGAAATTTACTTTAAGTTGCTTAATTTAAGTCATGACTTGTTCTAAAGTTAACTAGCTTCCGTGTATCGCAACCGGGTTTGCATCAAAATAGCTTGAGTGATTTAGACGTAGTGAAAATGAACCAAGCAATATTGGTGCATTCAAAAGGACAATTCACAACCTATCATCAAGATCATGTGGCCAAGCCATGGGTAGTAACCACCTCAACAAGCTTGGCTTCGTGTTGAGGTGGGCTTGGTAAGCCTCCCCCACCAAACCGGTGATTGTGGAAACCAATGAACAGCAGACCTCAACAATTGTCAGTTTCCGATGCACCTAAAATTGCCAGATTTGGTTTAGAATAATGAAACCGGAAAAGTGTTCTTAGAGACCAGGAATTGATGATCTTTAGCTCATGTTCATCTATATCAGGGTTAGAACACATGTTTCAATGCTCTATTTCACGACGGAAGGATGGTGTGGAGTGAGATCCTAAGCCATATTGTAGCTTCTCACGTAGAAGTCCTAACCTCAAAGCAAGCTAGAACTAAATTAACAAAGCATAGATCAAACCATGTAAAATGTTAACATGACGATATAATACTAGGAAGGTGCATACGGTAGTAGTGAGACTATACACTTTATTAAGCCATTAAAAGTTCATGGCTCTTTTAATGCGAGATCATAGACTATCTTCCCCAAGGAAGACTGAAAATGCTAATTTATCTTTTGAGCTCATGCTTAAATGTCTCAACTGATTGAATTTAAATGATCACTGAACACTTTTTGCATTATATAGATGAAACAGAACTTCAGCCCTCAAGTTTAAGAATCGAAAAGGCTAGTAGTGTTCAAGTGATGCAAAACAACAACAAAGTTTACGGTATGCACGCTGAAGAGGTTAATATGCAATAACCAAAGATCAACAATACGCAAAGAGGTGTTACCATGGGAGAACGCCCAAGGGACATCACCATGGTGAGAAACATGTTCAGATCAGAATTCGGGTTCGGGTTCAGCCGAACCCTCGCGATGAATCTATATCCATAGGACCAAGGCTTTAGAAACCCAAGTGAACCCTCTCTCGATATTCGGGACCTAATTCAATGCATTAATTTAAAAGAAGAGAGAAAAGAGCAAGAGAGGACTAATATGGATCAATGTAGAAAAGCCTCCTTACGATCCTTCTCCAAACATGCATGGGAAGAAGAGGATTACACAAAAGTTATATCGTCCCTCCTAGGTTGTGAGAGTATTCTAGCGTGATGAGGAATTGGCACTATGGTAAGTGAATGGATCAGAAGAAGTTATATAGATGATGAAAATGTAATGGATGTGTAATAGAACATGGGTCTCTCTCTCTCTCTCTCTCTCTTTCTCTCTCTCTCTCTCTCACACACAAACACACACACACACACACACACTCTCATTGGGAAGGAGATAGACTCAATCCAAATTGAGATGATTTCTTCAATTGAAGAGATGAACCTTAAATTATTAGAAAGTTTAAGTTCAAACAATCGGATAAATTCGACAGTAGGAAATTGTTGTGTGGCACATATCCCACAATGATGAGAGATTTCTCTAAAAAACATATCCCACAATGAGAGGTCAACATGGAATAACAAAGATAGAACTTTGTACGTATCATTGTTTTAGGCGATATTGAGTGTGCTCCCACAAATAATCATAGAATGTGATGGAATGACACTATCCTAGTAGGCCAAGGCATGCTTTTCTTGGGCCACGGACCCAATTTGAATGTGGCCTTGGTCCACGTGCACAATGGACTTCTAGAAGGGAGATTAAGCCGAATTTGGGGCATCTTCTTAAATGAAACACCTAGATTAGACCCGCGATAGGTTAAAAGAAAGATATCTACAACTCATTTTAAGGAAATAGAAGATTTAAAGAATTAAGAATCGGATAAGGTTTGGTTGATGATGTTCTACCGGACAATCTCATATATGATGGATCAAATTTGGTAGAAACTATTCTAAAAATTAAGCTCTTGGAATAGTTTTAGAACAACGGATCGTGAGAATTTAAATTAATCCCTAAGATTTACCCAACATGAACCTTTTTTTATTGGTCCACCTTACAGAACAGTTTAAACCTGTTGAAAACTCTTCCAAAGGATCCTGTAAATGAAATCCTTTACATTAGTATTGGACCTCAACAATTGAAAATTTTGCATTTCCTTATATGTCAGATCTAGGCTACTATCAATCAAACATTGCAATCACAATGATGTTTATTTATTTCAAATGGGTCTTAGCAACATTAAATATGCATGAAACCTATTTAGCTAGAACTACTTTATTGAATGTGCGTCTCCAATAAGACCAGGTAATATGACCATTCGTACAACTCACGGAACCAACATCTAGAGAACCTAACATAGAACACAATAGAAAAAAGCGTAATACATTGACCAAGCACAATTTTTAGTGTAACAAGAAATAAGAATACCTGTAGTTGGTTACGAACTTGATCGATCTTGAACTCCTGAAAACCAAGTTAAACACGTCCATTAACCAAAATAGAAATACATATCAAATAGAAAAAATAATTGCATGTTCACAGTCCTGCAGGTCTTCAGTAATCAGGACAATGACGACCCATCAGCAGACCTACCTGCTCATGAAGTGCCTCTCTTAATTGGGACAATAGAGTTGACCTGGATGATTCAGCTGCTTTCAGTTGTTCTATACATTCTCTTAATATATCGTGCTGCCCCTGTAACTCCTCCGCAACTCCAGATCCATTGATGTTTCCTGTACACCCACGTAGGCAAGTCATGCTCAAGATCTTTACAAGAATGAATGGAAAAGGGTTGCAAATGCAATGACATCATGATTAATGAGAAAGGAATAAACTTAGTTCTACTTCACTTCAGATAAACATAAAATGTTAGATTAATACTTCAGACATACTCCAAGTTTAAGCCTGCCAAGAAGTCATAACTTCAACGAAAAAAACGACTGAGACAGTTGAGCACAGTAACACACAATAGTTAACCATTATACAGCCTTAATAATAAAGAGAAAATGAAAGTACACTTGAAGGAAATAGTTCCATCCCTTAGTTGGTCAATAAAAGAACTAGTGATAATAGGTTTACAGTTCTTTTTTTTTTGAGAAAGCATACTGGGTTGACCGTACTTAAAATATAGAATATGAAATAGCACATGAGAGATCACAAAAAACGAAGATAATAAAATCTATCGTCTTTCAACAGGAAAACATCATAGTCCAGGACAGACGAGCATAGTATTGTTAAGACATGTAGCTAAAATAGCACATCTTTAACTGAGTTAATACAATTGTCCTGTCAACTCCGTTCCTCGTAGGGTCATCAGGATAGCGTTAGGCACTCTTTTAACATTGACAAGTGATCTATTTTAAAGTTAGTTTCTTCTAACTCTAACATGCTAGTTGCATATCAAAATAGGTTATGAGAAAGGCCTTTAGCATACCAGTTCAAGCTACATATCTGCTTCACAGAAAATAAAGAAGAGAAAAAGACACTCCAAATAAAAACTAGAACCTAAGGAGGATCTTGGAGATGCAATCGCATTTAACTGGTGGTATAATTGCATTATATGCAGCTCGAAAGACCGTTTTAATAGGAACTTTCTCATTTCACCTTCTCCCTACTCCCCTCTCTAGCATATTCAGACAACTAATAGCAGTATATACTGTTCAAGTGGGTCTACCAAATAGAGTATGTGATCTGCTTGAAACAGAAAAAAACATCCCAAGAAAAAATCAGGACATTGCTTATTTGAGGCTTACATAAATCGATGCTGTAGAGATCACAACATACGCTGTAGAGATCACAGCGTATGGCTCATCTGTTTGCTTCATATTTACAACAGAAGCTCCTATGCTTCCAAACGACCAGTCCGCTTTCTTATTTTAACTTGACATGCACTCTAAATTTGCAATGCCGACCAGGACTCACACAAACTTATAGATAACGCAAATTGCTATAAATCTTACAATTGGATAACTTGCTACATTTATTTGCTGATCATATCATATCATTTAGGCATTGCATTAGTTGTCCTACACCACTCATGAGCAAACATAATCATCCAAGATGTCTATGTTCTTCAACAATGCATTTGGTGCTGATTGATCACTTTGCAAACGTTTATCGAATTAGGATTCATTTCAAAGTTTGAGTTGGTTTTTTACGACCGGGTGTTTAATGACAAGCAGATGTTATAAATCATAGGAATCTCTAGCGGGGACAAAATAGAGATAGAATGCATCATGGTGTTGAAGTCAAGTGAAAATACTCATATGCAATATTGAAACTGAGGTAATTCATTTATATGTAACCTGAATAATTACTAAGCATAAAGCATAATATCAGTATCAATATAATAAACCCCAAATTAATATAAGCATAGGGGACAGGCATTGTCTCCCACTGCTACCCACATGGAAAGTGTATTTGTGACGTTATTCGCCAATCTATGTAGATGATGGAAGATCAAATCCTTCCCCAAGTGAAGTCCCTCAGTCAAAATACCTTGCTGATTTTCACGATTCTTATACGACATATCTATCGATCAATTGATAGTTCAACTCATGAGAAAAATATGTCTGCTGTTGACATATAAGAATATATGCAAGGCTAGTAACTAAGGTATACATGAATACATACATGGAAAGCAATGTGAATATAGCAAAATGAATAACACTTCACTGAAGTTCCAACAAAAGGAAGATCCTAACTGCACCTAGTCTCTGGTATATCCATCAATTCATCCACCCTAATATAACTGATTTAATTTACCAACTACCATTTGCACCAGCATCATGATTTCAGTAAAAGTTGAAGTAGCTTTAAAGAAGATTATCAGCTTGAATGTCATTGATTATGTAAAGAAAGAAGTCAGTTCGAGAATGTTCAATATAAACTATATCCAGTAACTCCAGTTTACCTAAGTTAAAGTCACTCCCAATTTCCTTTTCCACTTTCTCGACAAAGCTAATAGCATTTCGACATTTTCCAAACAATGCATCTTCATCCAAAGGACCATCATAAACATGCTCGTAACATGAAATAAGTTTTTCCAGCATATCTCCAGTAGGCTGTTTCTGTACAAGGCTCACAAGCAAAAAATACCATAATGTTTTAATTTCTAACATAACATGCTAAACGTACAAGTGCAAGTGTGTGCATACACACATTTGAGCAAACCAGTGAAGCTCAAACTCACTAAAAGTGGTCGAAGTCCCTTACCAACTTGTAACTAATAACTTTTCCATTTCTATTTCTATTGTCCGGATTCCTCCCCAAAAGCTCTTCCTTGAGAATCTGCCCACGAGAACCAAAGACTTTTCGTTCTTCCCAAATGTCAACCTAAACGAAAACAAAGGTCAGACAAAATGAGAAAAAAGGCAATATGTGAAACAAACTTTCTTGCAATAAGGGGTTTAAAATAAAATCACCATCCAACTACTATAATAGAAAGAAACAACAATGTTTCTTCGAGTAGATGAAATCGAGAAAAAATGGACACATTGATACAATTACAAATCATTGCACAAAGCGTTTATAACAATACCCTGTATTCTAAGCCATTTAAATAGATTCAAAAAATATTTAAAAAAATTATATGACATTCTAAGTTTCAAAATAAATGAATATTTCAAATAAGGAATAGGTAGAGAAGCAGATATATCTCAAATATGAACATATCCTGGTCAAGAGTATGACGAAAACCAAAGTTCAAGAAAGTTGAAAATTATAGCAAATAAATAAATAAATAAATGGAATTCATCAAAGAAATATGTGACAGTAGGCTCACTCTGGACACAACACTCATCAAAGAAATACTGTACATGATATATGTGCTGTTTAGGGGTACAATATGGGCATAGATGTTTAGGGAACTGAGACAAGATTTTTAATACAAGTCATAAAAGTGGAATATGTGAATGGGTGAACATAACTACTAAATAGCTTCCTTGATATAATACTTTCAATAAAAGGAGATTCTCTCAAAGTTAAGGCATCGCTCACCAATGATTATAAATTTTTTGTGCACTTCTCTTTGATGGTTAACTTTATGGTTACTTCTATTGAAATCACATGCACCGCATAAGTATGCATGAGTAAGATGCAAATGCCTATGAGGACGGTTAAGTGGTACCTGCTTACTATGATTACAGATATAGCGAACTGAACTTGTAGTTCTATAAGGATGGGTGTGGGCATGCATATTCCAATGAATTCAAATACATAAAGGAAAATAAGTGTATGATGGGATATGGCTTGATGGTTATGGTTATACGAATTTAAGTGTCCAAAGTCCAGATAACCGGTATATGCAATAACCAAGAATATGTCAGTGCAGAGCACATCCAAGCAAACTAGTATGCATGCACATGCATCTGCACATAAAGATGTCAGTCTGACAACTACTAATACCACCAGTTATAGAAAATTAAAGAGAGATTCTTGTCCAAAATATAGGGTTGGATGTTGCCATGCATATGCTAAGAAAATCAGTACAGATTGTCAAAAAGTGTGCCAAAAATAGGACTACAACATACGTGCATGTGCGGACGTACCAGTCTCAAGGCAGCACTTTTTCCGAACTCATCCCCATTTTCAATTACATCATTAAGCGCATCAGGAAGAACCTTCCAAAATTCACCAACAAATTCTAAACCCTTTCGCCTACTGTTTTGCAAAATATCATTTGCAAGATATAGAAAAGATACTCGCTGATCTTGGAGAGAGCAATAAAATTGTCGGTCCCAAGTTTCCACAACTTGCTTTGCTTTGTTCCTATGGAAGATGCACCAATGTGATAGAGCTTTGCGTTGTTAAGTCTTTCACCCCAGGATCAGTGAGAGAAAAAGAATGCCAAACATGACTAAAAGAAGTATATGATACACATATTTAAAGTTTTAAGACTATCCTAAAAATGGAACCTCAATGACTTTGAGCACACAAATTGGTATCAAAATTCTAGAAGTATCAAAACTGAAAAGACATTGAACAGGGTTTCCTTGCATTGAGAGCAGAAATTGTTGCCTTGCATTGAGAGCAGGACTTGTTTGGTTTCAGCAGATAAAAAGATAATGATAATTGCTGCGAAGTGATGCAAGTTCAAAACTATAAGAAATATTACAATTATTTGAAACAATTTAATATAAAAAAACACAACACAAAAAATCTGTGAATCTCCATTAAACAAATTATATAGTATGTCGAATAGGCAAGGATGCTAAAAGGACTTCAGGGTGAACGAATCAAGTAAAAGATGAGATCAAGTTTCCTAACGGTTGTGACACAAGCCCGTTGAGGTTATTTGAGGAACTTAACAAATTTCTTTACAGTTTAAGCATTAAGATTCGTTTTCCATGTGTGTTTCATTTCAGTTAATGAGAATGTTGCTTAATTTTAGCTCTTTGGCTTAAAATTTGTGCCCCATAGGTGAACGTAAATCCCTACATCAAACATTGTCTTCTACCCTCTTCTTCTCAACTCTTGCATAGTCTAGGAGCACCCTGAAGGGTTGCTCCCTAGTTGCATTACTTGCATGAGCTCGAAATGCGTAACCAACAGTAACCAACAAGGTAGGTCACCCTACCCGCCTATTGACCTTCTAGATTTCTTGGCATGCCCCTCTCTTAACATGTTGCCTTAGTCAGATTTTCAGGAAGAATCTTAGAGAGTTGGCATCAGGTTGATGGATGGAAATTTTTGTCAATTTACATGTAGTCAATCCCATGTTAATGGCATAAGACTTCGATGATTCTTACAATGACGACACCGATGTCTTATTCATTTTGTTATAACCTCATTTTACAATTTTAAAAAGTGATCTACTTAATCGTTCATGCCTCGTGATCTCTTCATGCCTCTGCATGTTATTAATTTCATCTGTATCTTAATTTATTTTACTTATAATAAGCAGAAGAAAGTTAGTGTTAGAAATGCACATATTAGAGGAAGTAAGATGATACAGAAGTATCAATAGGGCATTTTAAGAGCCCAATTTTAGGTTTAATTGGTCAATTGTAGGCCCTATTAGGTGTCAATAATGAATCCAGTTAAGTAGATTTTATAAACATAGATTTTCTAAATATTTTTCCTATTTTCAAGATTTTTCTAAATATTTCTGAATAATTTTCAACATATTTTGATGTGATGTTATTGTTTGTCCAAATTGGGTGTATAATGTATATTTTAGGTATTTAGATCAGTATGAAAATAAGAGAATGGGGATCAGTATTAATTGTCGTTGATTTCAAGAGGCTCTCTCTCTCTCTCTCTCCACCTTCCCATGAAGCCCAATTTCAAATTTGAAAAAGGGAAAAACCCCATACAAGTAAGTCCTCTTTTCACTCTTTTTCTTCCTTTTCTTTTCCAAAAATCAGGAACGAATATATTAATAAAACTTACACAAAATAAAAGGAAAAACAAGAAATCAAGTCATCTTTCATTAGTAGTAATATTTGTAGTTAGATTGTGGTCCTAGGTGTTAAATCATAAGTCGTAGATGGATTAGGTTTGGTCCTAGTTGGGTCTTTTAAGAAAGGTGCTTTTGTCCCTTTATAATCAATTAATTTATGAATAAAATTTTACTTAAGTCATTGTTGATTTATATTAGACGAGTTTTGTGAAGCCTTCTTGTCTCTCCCTTTCCCTATCTCTTCTACATTATGATATACTTCCCCCTGCACCATTTGATATTAGCACGGGTTTTCGTTTTATTCTATCAAGAAGATCTTGAGTCTGTAATGAGAAAAACCCAATGCAAGAAGTAAAGAAGCTGTGGAATCAAATATAGCAGCTCACGCAAGAGGTTCAACTTGTTGATCTCCAACTTCAACTAGATTATCGCCGCCAATGAGAGATCAAAAATTTGAGACAAGAAAGGGTGCAAGGACAGAGAATCACACACGTTAGATTATCGCCGCCAATTGTCGTTGATTTTAAGAGTCTCTCTCTCTCTCTCTCTCTCTCTCTCTCTCTCTCTCTCCACCTTCCCATGAAGCCCAATTTCAAATTTGAAAAAGGGAAAAACCCCATACAAGTAAGTCCTCTTTTCACTCTTTTTCTTCCTTTTCTTTTCCAAAAATTAGGAACGAATATATTAATAAAACTTACACAAAATAAAAGGAAAAACAAGAAATCAAGTCATCTTTCATTAGTAGTAATATTTGTAGTTAGATTGTGGTCCTTGGTGTTAAATCATAAGTCGTAGATGGATTAGGTTTGGTCCTAGTTGGGTCTTTTAAGAAAGGTGCTTCTGTCCCTTTATAATCAATTAATTTATGAATAAAATTTTACTTAAGTCATTGTTGATTTATGTTAGACAAGTTTTGTGAAGCCTTCTTGTCTCTCTCTTTCCCTATCTCTTCTACATTATGATATACTTCCCCTTGCACCATTTGATATTAGCACGGGTTTTCGTTTTATTCTATCAAGAAGATCCTGAGTCTGTAATGAGAAAAACCAAATGCAAGAAGTAAAGAAGCTGTGGAATCAAATATAGCAGCTCACGCAAGAGGTTCAACGTGTTGATCTCCAACTTCAACTAGATTATCGCCGCCAATGAGAGATCAAAAAGTGGAGACAAGAAAGGGTGCAAGGACAGAGAATCACACACGTTACCCTCCACCAATCCCAACAAATTTGTCAAAAATGAATTCTGAGGAAGATGGAAGACACTTTTGCATCGAAGATATTATAAGCAAGTATCCATCTAGAGTTTGCATCCCCTCTTCAATGCAAAGTCATAAGAGAATCACACTGATGTATCTTAAGAAAATTCCGTGTAGAAGTATTTTACTTGAGGGAATCTCTAGTCACTGATGAAATTCACCTCCCATCTTCGACAAATATCTAGAAGAGAAACCCACGGGGAATTCTAAACAAAAAACCAAGTAAAATGAGGAGGTGATTATGGGAAAGCCCGAGGATGAACCCATAATTAGGGGTGTGTAGGATCCAAACTGACCAATTCTGATCGATTTCGACACACTCAATGGATCGGATTGGATTGGGTTTTTTAAAAACCGAATTGATCGGATTGGTTGACGGATATGTAAATTTAAAACCGACCTATACATAACCGAACCAACATATGTATATACATATAATATTTTACTAAATATACAATATGTCCTCATATACCCTTGCTACCAACAACCTTTGTAATACTGTTGGATGAAAATCTTATTTAGACCAAATGATTTGATAACAATTATTATATTTTAAGTTGAAACTAGGTCCTAATTGAAGGGGGAAAAAAGCCCAATAAGAATATGATCCAAAGCCCAAACCGACCATCCAATCCAATCCAAACCGACTTTAATTGGATTGGATTGGATTTCAATCTCATTTCGGTTTAGATCAGATTGAAAATCCTCAAAACCGACCAAGGTTGGATCGGTTTGGGTTTTGCTTAAATAGGTTAGTTTCGAACCGATGCACACCCCTACCCATAATCCCAATCGTGGATAGACTATTCACCTTCGGAGGGCATCCCATATTTTGATGATGCTTCCGAAGCTAGCACCATCAAACGTAAAAGAGCACACCATCTATGAACTATTAATCCTAAGTTGTCAATTCAGCCAACAATGACTACATCCTTCTAAAGTCGGATTTCATAAATCGGAGTATCATGTTTAGGATCTTACGAATTCTCATCTTCAAGAGCCACAATAGATTGTTTGAAAGCATATGGTTGGTGAGTTCAATCAGAGTAGCACAACGAAAGTGGATTCATGTATTACACCAAGAACATTGGATTTTCGAACGATTATTCCAAGTTGGTGTTGATCATCAACTAATTTGGAGTTATAAGTTGCATCCAGAACATCTTGAACCAAGTCAAGAACTTTCCTACCTCATGAATCTAATGCATGACAAATTATACGCACTTGAAGTTCCTAATAGTGAGTTTAATTGGTCAATTAGAAATCCAACTAAGTGTTGTTAGGTGTCATTAGTTGTTACTAATGAATGCAAATTAGTCGCTTTTACAAATTTATAGCTCTAGATTTTTTTCCCTATTTTTGGAATTTTTAGACTTTCCTCTTTTGTTTTACAATTTAAGAGTGGGTGTAATTTTGGGTCGAAATTTTATGTATTATGGTTTTTAGGTAATTGAACAAGTACAAAAATAAGAGGATAGATAACCTTTAAGCCTTTAATTACAATCTTTAAGAAGTTAAGATAGGAAGGATACGAGGTCAATCAAATAGGAATCCAAAGGGAGAGACTTTACATCCCTCACCCCCCAACCCCCGCGCGCGCGAGTGGGTGAGAAAGATGCAACTTTCCTCTCCAGCGGGCTCTCTTTCTTTCCCATGATCCTCTCTTTTACGGTGAAAGCTGGTTGTATACATATTCTTTCATTCTTATATGTATTTTGAATGTGTATGAAGTCTTCATGCACTTCTATGATTTCTATCCACTTTCCAATTTGTGGTATAGCTTCATTATGGTGCGAGTCATGTACTGCATAACCTAACGAGAGTTGGGTTAATATTTCAAAAATCGATACTAAAATCATCATGGTATTTCCCGCATCGATCCCAAAATCATCATGGTATCCTCACCCAAGAGTTAAAAATCATCAACGTCCACCAACTTCAGAAGCCGCCAATAGAGATTCGAGACAACTCCAAGGAGAATCCCCTATTCATCCCAACTTTATATTTTGGTCGTCTTGCAAGTATCAACGCCTAACTAATTATAGAAGCCACATGACTTCTAAATGGGTCGATGATTAAGAATTTCTAGAATTCTATCAAAACCGAAGGATTTTTATATGGATTGTCAAAAGGGGTTCATCGGAGGTGGTTTCAACCTTTTCACATCAAGCGTACACCACATAGGGTGTTTTCCACTTCATCTTCTTCCTTGAGCCCTCAACACAAAATTCGATGCCCTAATCTTTTCTCATTCGGTTTCTTGATGAACCAATTTTTACCATTGTTCAATTCTAAATCATTTTCATTCCAGCATTTAATTGGTTGCATCAAACACTACAATTGAATGACCATTCCTTTCTTGGGCATTACATTGTGCCGCAACCAAACAAGAGAATGGGAATAACCATTCACACTCATTTGCTTTTCAGTCCCATTATCATCACCTTCAAGTCCAGCAATCCAAACGAGGACTTATGGTCCTCACATGTATTTCTCAACCTACCTCTAGACATATTGCATCTCCAATGAGATCCACAAAGTTTTTCTTGAAGCTAGCAGCTTTTTTTTGCACAAATCCAACACATCTCAATTATAATGTGACGGGGTTAATTTATTCACCTCATGGCAGGGTTTTAAATCTCGGCCGATACCGGTACGTACCGGTTTTGGCCGGTTCGAGACCGGTACTGCATCCGATCCTGATACCTGGCTCGTACCGGTCCGTATCGGTCGGTACGGTCCGTACGGACATTTTTTTTTTTTTCCTCAACCGGTATCGGTCCGTATCAGCCGGTACCGGTACGTACCGGTTGACACATACCGGTTCGGGGCCGATCGATACCGCGACCGATACCGTGATTTTAAACCTTACCTCATGGAAGCTCGATGAAGCCTTCTTCAAACTCAATTAACCCTTTATTTGCTATTTTTTTCTGGTGTTGTCATTGAACATGTGCACAGTGCACATACAATTTATGAGATAAACAAAAGCAAGGAGAAGAATAAAAATCCACAAAGATATCATAAATTGTGAGGCTAGGACAGAAATGTGAATCCTTGTTTTTTGGTATATGTTCCATAAATAATTATGCTTACGAAATGCAAAATCACGCTTGTGCAGTAGAAGCAATGGTGGATTGTAATACTTTGCAACTATAAATAAAGGGTCATATCAAATTCACTAGAGAAAAAGCACATGGTCCCCTGCCAACTATAAGTCTATAAATATGTAACATGCCCATATCTATCTAATCTATCATGAGATGCCTAGGAATGGGATTTGAAACCCTCTTATGCAATCATGATTAATAAACCACGTGGGCACTTGTAAGTGTAATAATTAATCAATACACAAAGTGTTGCCCGGAAGGGAAGTAAAGAAAATTGATTCCCTCAATAGAAAAATCTATAAAAAAAAAAACATGGCGCCAATTATTCACAAGCATATATAGCTACCATGATTAAGTATGGCAACAAATATCCCATGTGGATGTTATTGAATAATGAATCCACTTCTTATATAAGCTTATAGTGGCAACTAAAAGGATACTCTCTATGCTCTGTTGTGAGTTGTTGAGCTTGGCAAGCTTGTCCACCAAAATCTGAGCATTAAATAACCCGCTCATTGTTTCTGATTTAGTAACCTACGAAAGCACGGGGATACAGAACCTACGACGACAAAATATTAAAAAAAAAGGTCAGAATGGACTAAGCATGAAAATTAAGTTACAAAAGGAGGTCAATTAAGTAATTGACTAAAACTTCTTATATTCGACTACCATATTTGCAATATTCAAAAGAGGTTCATGTGGAGAAAGGGAATTGACTTAAACTAGTGCTGACATCTTCATCAATCTAAGACTGTGAATCGTAAAAAAGGTGACAACTGCATTAATGAACATAAGAAAAAGTTAGAATCATGAAAATTTTCAATTCCCACACTTATTAAACATAATTCTTATATAAGATTATTGCAAAACAACATGAATTCCAAGAAATCCATGATTGCAATAACAAAAAAATAAGATAATTTCCATTGTTCACGATCAAATGACGATTCTTTTTTTTTTTTTGAGAGGTGAATAAAAAATAACTTCTTCGAATCTGGACAATTCACATTTTAAAAAAAAAATCAGAGGAGGTATTGAAATTTCTCGAACAAAGAAAACCCTGGAACCTCCAGAGTTCCTGAGCGATCGGCGGTACCTGCTAATAAAAATGCGGGGGAGTGAAGCAAGAGGCGTGATCCAAGGACGACGACGCCCCGTTGGGATCACCCATAATCTCCTCAGATTCTTCCCCCGGTGTTCGGCTGGATTTGAGAGAAATTCTAGGGTTTCTCCTTCGAGGGGATGAGAAGAAATTGCAGGGGGTTTGCGATCGTGGGTTATCTGGATAGGGGTTCGGCTCTGTGCCCGAACGAATTAGAGGAGTTTAAAAGTACCAAACTGTTCGCACAGACTGCACAGTTGGTGCTACGTTGCACCCTTTGGAGCGCAGGTCCCCCGTTCGAATCCCGGGGGACCCCGAGCACTACGGCTGTGCAAGTGCGGCCAGGTGAGCATAAAAGATGCAGTTACTCAAGCTTTCAAACTGGCCATGGGGTACATAAATTTGACTTCTTTTTTCTTTTTTTGTAAAAAATAACTTGACTAACAAAAAAATAAAAAATAGAATAAAAAGAAAGTTTAAAGGCTTTTAGGTCCAACAACACATCAAATATTTAGGGGGTGCCAATGGGTCGGGTCGGGTCGTGTTCGTGTCGTGTCTATTTTCGGATCGTGTCCAAAACCCCTAGACCCTAACCCAACCTGTTTGACTAATCGTGTGTAGACCCTAAACCCATACCCAACCCGTGTATAAACGGGTAGACCTGTTTACCACACCAGTAAATTCAGTTGACCTGACCCGATCTGACCCGATAAGACCCGCTGGTACTATACAGTACAGTATCAGACTGCGAGTAGACCCGATCTGACCCGTTGAATTTTAAATGGGTCTTTTTCGGATCTACCATATCTAGACCCTAAATCCGGACCCGACCCATTTATTAAACGAGTTGTCGTGTCGACCCGTTTATGACCCGAACTTGTTTAACCCAAACCCGGACCCGCTAATTTTGTGTCGGGTCTACCGTGTTGGGTCCAAAATTGCCAGCCCTAAGTGTAGCTAAATGGGCCTGGCGTGGCCCTAGCGAAACTAAACCCGATAAGACCTGTTTACCACACTAGTCTATTCAGTTGACCTGACCGACCCTATCCGACTCGACCCGACCTGACCCGATAAGACCCACTGGTACTATATACTATAGTATCTGATTGCGGGTAGACCCGACCCGGTCTGTTGAATTTTAAACGGGTCTTTTGGGCCTACCGTGTCTATAACCTAAACCCAGACCCGACCCATTTATTAAACATGTCGACCCGTTTACGATCTGAACCCGTTTAACCAAAACCCAGACCCGCTAATTTCGTGTCGGGTCCAAAATTGCCAGCCCTAAGTTTACCCAAATGGGCCTGACGTGGCCCTAGCGAAACTAACCTTTGAATAAGCTCGATCCAAATAGTGTAAATTGAGGCCCAGCAAGTTGGGCATTTACAATTGTTAGCTACCTCCTACCTGGTTTCTACACCCATGGGAAACTTTGGATCCAACATTGGGGTCATACACTGTCAATTTATTATGTGGGTAGGGTTCGAGGTCGAGCTTGGGTCTTTATCCAGTTCGGATGAGTTGTTTAGAGACACGTACTCTATCTGACATTTTAGGGCCGGATTTGGGTTCGAGCTCGTCCTGTTTCCATTAGATTGTTTATAAAATTACTTAGGGGGAGTTTGCAAGTCTGCTTACTTATTAAAAGAGCTTTTGCTGAAAAAGCTGAAGAAACGTTATGCTTCTACAACTTCCGCAGGGAAAAAGCTCTACTTATAAGTAAATCTTTTTGGCAACTTAAAATAAAAAAGTGTGTTTTTGTAAACCACTGATTTGTAGATCTTATTCAAGTATAATATTATCTTTTTAAGTAAAGCTTATTTCTATGGAATATTTGAAAAAACTATTCAAATAAGCTCTTATATGCTTGTTCATGCAAGTTGTAAAGTTTTAGAGAGAGAGAGAAGCAGTAATGGGGATTTTTTAAAAAAAACAAAATTTTGAGACCTCAATTTGAAACCAATCACTACTCCCATGAAGAACCACAAAAGCAATTAAATTAAAGCAAACATTATTCTCTGTATTATCAACAGGAGCAATAATGGGCTTGAAATTTTTTTTTTTAAAGATCTAACCAAATCACATGAATCACACAACAACAAAACAAAAAACTCTATGTTCCATCTATTATCAACAAATAGAGATAGGGATAGAAATAGAGTTCATTCTTCAAGTCGATCTGTGGAGAAAGACAATTTGGCTTTTTGAGAGAGAAGAGGGGAGATAGGGAGAGCCGCACCTTGTGCCATCTTCGTAGGTCATGAGTGCGATGGCACAAACATGAGAGGAGAGGGACAAACGAAAGGGCTAGCAACAACACGAACATGTTGTTAGGATTGGTATGTCCTACATGCTAATTCTAGTATTCCCAAAATCAGTTAAGCATACATGTGTGTGGATGAGATGCATAAATTCACTAGTCCACTATGGTATGGTGTAAGTATCTCATATGTGTGGATGAGATCCGCATACAAAAATAATGAGTTTACCATACACAACTAAGTAGGTTCATAGTCGGTAACTGCATCGGGCATCCAATTTGCAAGACTGTAACACCATAACCTTCTGGATAGAGAGATGAAATATTTTAATCATTGGAAAGTTAATTTTAAGTCAGGTAGTGTAGGTGTAATTGATATTCACTGAACAAAATCAAGATAGAGTATCTAGTCTTTAAGTATTGTTACCTAAGACCATGGATACATATACCACTAGTCGTATAGAGATCCAAAATCCTAGGATGTACTATGGACTCTAGGTTTAGTATATGTCACTTAGACTTGTCAAATTCATTGAGGTCTATAGCAGACCAATACTTTGGTTGATTGGGTGGCTTGTATTGGATTTTGGGGAACACATTCGGGATATAGGAATTACATATTCCCTCAAAGAACTTGGTGTCTCCTTTAGTGACTCTAATAAAGGGTTGATTACTAGGTCCGGGCCGTCTGACCAAACAAAATCAAAGTTAAGATGATCATAATGTAATGAGAAGTCCGGAGTCCAGTGGGTGAGCTATTCATGTAGACAATCAGGATGATACCATATAGCCTTCACCGACACCGAAATAAGGAGGGATCAACTGCAACATAGTAGTGTAAAGGCACTCATATAATATACTTAATAACCTCGAGATGCAACTATGACTCAAGAGTGGTTATAGACATAGTCAATTAGTTAATGGTCTAAATCATGAGATGAATATAACCACATGTTCAGTTGGAGCCTAAGTTATTGAGGTCCCAAAGATTCCAACTCCTAGACATCACTAACAGCCGAGATAACTTGATTCTAGTTTAATTAGGGTTAACTAGTAGTGGATAATACCATAATGAACACCTAGTATAGGTGGACTAGGAGACACTATAACTTGTGTTTCCTAATTGGATTAGGATTCCTAAGAGCCACCTTCAAGATGCTCTCTAGTGGGAGAGTCCTAGTGTAACGATCAAGATCCAATAGGTCAAGAGCCAAGAGCCAAAAGCTAAGGCTCATGAGGCTGTGATGCCAAGATAAATGAGGTGAGGTGAAGTGTCTAAGGCCACCGAATTAGTCCCACATCGCTTGGAGAGAATGAGATCTTGAGCTACTTATACAATTTTTCCTCTCAAACAAAGTAGACACGTTTTAAACTGTGCGCTGCTACGGATTTTATAAAAACTCCGTAGTTACGTATGCTCAGGCAAAAGTAGTACTATGATGGGTGACCTCCCTGGGAAGTCCTCGTGCGGGCACGATAGGCCAAAAGCCAAAAGCCAAGACTCATGAGGTTGTGATGCCAAGATGGATGAGATGAGGTGAGGTGAGATGTCCAAGGCCACTGAGTTAGTCTCACATCGCCTGGAGAGAAGGAGATCTTAAGTTACTTATATAATTTCACCTCTCAAACATAAAAGACGCATTTTAAAACTGTGACCCGTTACGGATTTCATAAGAACTCCGTAGTTAAGCGTGCTTGGACCAGAGTAGTACTAGGATGGATGACCCCACTGGGAAGTCCTAATGCAGGCATGGACAAAGCGGACAATGTCTTATGTGTTTAATTGGGGCGGATGTTATACCTAGTATGGCTAGGATTCACCAAGTGGGTCCACCCCAATGGGTTTCAAATAATATAATGGGGATTGACCCATTTTCTAAGTGAGTGGAGTTTAATCATGTAAGTGGTGATTTAATCAGACCTCTAAATCATGATTAGACGGACTAAGTTGTCTCTATTATTTTATTGGAGGTGTCTTAATATATACTAATTCGACTTTTGTATTTTTAGAGCTTGTCGTAAGTGTCCAATGATCTCCTAGTGGACTGGATTGGCTTTTATATTATTTATGAATTTTTATTAGTATTTACGTGATGTACTAAATTGACTCTCTTAATATGTAATACGCATAGGAGTAGGACTTCTAATCGCTTTCTAATTAATTAATCATATTGGAATAGGGAACTATTCGTAATTAATTGGGATGAATCATGGGTATCCATAATGGATAACTCTATTATTAAAGAATTCCTAATTGGAATAGGAGAATCCAATCCCTATAAGCTATGAGAGGATTAATGGAATTAATTTCCAAGTTTTCCTAGATCTCCTTTCCATATAAGGAACATCTTCTCCTAAATATCCTCGAATCCTCTACTGACCCTGGTTCACAAGGATAATCCTTGTGGCCGGACATAGGAATCCAATAAGACTTCACAGGGTTTTACCACATGATTCCTAGTAAGATTAGGAGTCTCAAGTTCACAATTACTTAAAGCATAGGAGTGGATCACCTAAAGGATAGGGATTGATTCCCACACACAATAGAAGACCGACCTTACTATGGAAGGGACTTGGGAGCAGTCATTCTAAGCTTTAAATAGCTATGTGGCCACCCTCCAACCCTAATCGAAGGAATAGGGGCCAATCACACACACACACACACACACACACACACACACACACACAGAGAGAGAGAGAGAGAGAGAGAGAGAGAGAGAGAGAGAGAGAGAGAGAGAGAGAGTATGTGTGTGTATGACAACCAAGATCCAATAGTCAATAGCTAAGACTCCTGAAGCTGTGATGCTAAGATGGATGAGGTGAGGTATCCAAGGCCATGAGTTAGCCCCACATCGCTTGGAGAGAAGGAGATCATGAGCTACTTATATAATTCCCCCTCCCAAACATAGAAGACACGTTTTAAAACGATGCACCGCTACGGACCCTATAGGAACTCTGTACTTAAGCATGCTTGGATGAGAGTAGTACTAGGATGGGTGACCTCCTGGGAAGTCCTCGTTCGGGAACGAAAAAAGCAAACAATATCTTGTGTGTTTGGGGCGGATGTTACAGGGAGGTGTTTGTCTCCACTTATCTACTCCTATGGTTTCATCATGGGGTTTTTCTAAGAGAAGAAGTACAAATGAGGAAGAAGAGGACTCGATCCCACAAGCCCATCAATTGTTGGTCATGTCATGGAATAGAAGGCATGCGCTTCCATTATGATGCATGAAAATTTTCATAACCCTAAAGTAGAAGATATGATCGCGATTCTGTAGAAAACACAGTTTTTATCGTCTTCTGTTGTGCGCTCCTGTTATCTAGTTCCTCCATAGGTGACGAGAGGGGGACAAAACCATAGAAATTATGGGTATGATTTGATGGATCTCGTGTGAATAGATCTTATATACCGGTTGAAATAGCCAAAAAACTAAGAGGCAAAAATATCCACCTCAAGGTTTGTGTTGAGAGATTTGTTCCAAACTTCATTCACTATGTAGGTTCCATTTAATGCTTTGTTTCTTGCCGCATCACTTTAATAGCTATTTTATTAGCGAAAAAAACCAGTTTTGAAAAGCAAACGAAAGTCGGCCTTTGAAAAAAAGAGATAATTAAAACCTCTTATATCTTAGAAAAAATTTGGCCCAATAAGAGACTAGCCAAACACCCATATCGAGCCTAAAAGGTTTTTTTTTAAAAAAAAGTGACCTAAAATGACTTATTCAACCGAATAAGTCCAATAAGCTCTAAATATTTGTGTTGCCAAATGCCACCTTAGTCTACTTGTCTATAACATATAACAATCGCCTCCACCTTTTATCTTGAATGAATACTGATCAAAGTACTTCTCATATTCCTATAATACGGGCATGTATGCACACTGTGCGTGCGCAAAGAGGGAGATAGACGATCGAAGTTGGGCAAAGAGAATGTGAGGTGCCCTCTCATATAATGTTGTTCCATTCAAAATTAAATACCCTTTTCTACTATATAAAGAGAATTGGGTGTCAAGATGATCCGAAAAATACCACCTACTACTCCCATCTTGATTTTAAAAAATATTATATATTAAAAATAAAAAATATTTTGGTTTTTTGAGGGTATTTAATTTTGTATGATACAACATGATACGAGAGGGCACCCCACAATCTCTTTGCCCCATGAAATTCGGTCATCTCTCTCCCACTTTGCACACACGTATAACGTGTGCATGCGCCTAATGATAGCAATATGAGAAGGACTTCTAGCTCACCCATAATATAACTTGGATATCAGTCTAGAAGAAAAGAACCATTATTATAAAATATTTTACATAAAACACATAAAGATTTTTAAAAGTCCAATTGAATACAAATGCGTCGGTATAACAAAATAAAATCCAAATTCAAACTGATATTATATATAGAGGGATTATGTGATGCACCATGTGAAGAGGGATGATAATATAGAAATAGAGATAGAGAGACACATTGGGGTGGATATGGAAAGAAATCGAGGGACGTGGGACCTTTCCCTCTTGTACATCAGAAAGAACAATAAAAAAAAAACATGTTGTCATTTCCTTCGTTTGTGAGATAATCCCACTTTTTTAGTGCTCAAACTCTAATATAGGTCTCATGATTAAATGTTTTGGAGCAAAAAAGCGAATATAGTCTTATATATATATATATATATATAGGGTTCCGATCTAGTGAGAAACCTCATATATGCGAAACCAACCTAGAGGTTTTATAATTTGATGAAACTTAGTAGCTCAGCAAATTTCATCAAATTCTAAAATTTCTAGGGGGGGTCAAAGTGAGCACTGCTCACATTCTAAACCGGCAGCTCAGCTCAACGTAACAGCCCTCCTTATCTCTCTCTCTCTCTCTCTCTCTCTCTGTATATATATATATATATATATATATATATATATATATATATATATATATAACGGCGTGCGGTGCGTGCGGCATCGCACCGCAGTCGCCTGATGCACCGCTGTGTGCATCGCACGCACGCAGCGGTGCATCAGGCGGCTGCGGTGCGACGCCGCACGCATCGCATGCCGCATTTTATCATTACTCTCTCTCTCTCTCTTACTCTCTCTCTCTCTCTCTCTCTCTCTCTCTATATATATATATATATATATATATATATATATATATATATATATATATATATATATATATATATATATATATATATATATATATATATATATATATATATATATATATATATATATATATATATATATATATATATATATATATATATATATATATATATATATATATATATATATATATATATAGTAGTGATACATTGCGTCTGGGTAACGTGCGGCTTAATGTCCGACCACCCCCTTCGGGGCATTTTGGGATTTTTTTTTTTGGTGATTGATCACCCACCCTTGGATAGCACACACAAAAAATTTCAGCCTGATCCAAGCCCTGTAGGTCGTCCAAATGTGATCGACTTTTATCGGTCGTTCATTTTTGTCATCATTTTGATCAACACATTTGGACGGCCTACAGGGCTTAGATTGGGCTGAAATTTTTAGTGTGCGCTATCCAAGGGTGGGTGATCAATCCCCCCCAAAAAAAATTCCCAAAATGCCAGCC
>OX393551.1:5942500-5945000 GCA_947650365.1 Chamaelirium japonicum | reverse complement strand
AGAGGACAAGTGATCGATGGAGAACTAAAAAATCTATGAACTCAGCTAATAGAAGATCGATGTTTTCACCCCCTCTCTGTTTCTTTAACACCACAGGCTTACAGATACCATAAGCCTCCAATGGATTGAACCACCAAGCCTCACACTGGAAGGTTAATCTCAGTCTCCTCATCCCCAACTTTTGGGTACCATTGATGCTCTTGTCGCCCTTCTGATGCCCATTGCCAATATTGCTCTCCTCACTGGGAACCTGCAGCTTGAGTCCTGCCTTGAGAGTCTCCGAGCCCGGGGCTGGGCTCAGCTTAGCGATGGTGACTATGTGCTCGGGTAGCTGGTTTTTCTCCATGACCATCTTTGCATCCTTGTAGATTATGTAGAGCACCATTTGAGCGACGCCGAAGCTGAACCCCAATATGTTTGGAATCTGTTGGGGTATGAAAACACGAATTAGGTGGAACAATGAAAGAAAGAAAGAAAGAGGGATTTTTGGTGAGTGGTGTCGGGGTTACCGCGACGTATATGTCCTTTGTGAGTAGACCATACGTGAACCACACGGCAGCGCTCACAGTGAGGAAGAATGATAGCGAGAATGGCATGAACTCCACGCTTTTCGTTCGAATGACAAGCCGCTAGCAACAAAATTTTATACTTAATTTAAAATGAATGAAATTTTGGGGAAGGAAACTTTTGAATCTTAAGACAGGTGAATTTTTGTTCTCACAATGATGCTCAAAGGAGCCGCAAAGACGCACACGGAGAAGCTAACACAGATCCATCCGAGGATTGCTACGCGGTCGGAGCCCTTTGCCAGCGTGAAAGTGAAGAGAACGATGAGAGCGAACAATCCCACATCCAAGAGCATGATTGACTTGGCAGCGTATATCTGCAACTCGAAAATTATAATGAGATCGAGCTTATGAACTCCACTAGAATTGTAAGTATCAAGTGTCAAAATAGGAGGACTTGAATTTTATATACAAGAGCTAGAATTCATGTACCTTGGCGCTCCTTGGGGCGTAGGTGAGGTACATGGTGATGTATAATGTCTCGATGACGCAGCCGATCGAGTTGATGGTGATGAGAAGCCATGCGTCGGCCTTGAGGAACGCGTAGTAGATCCAGAGCATCGCACTGAACAATGCGACCACGTAGGGCACTGATTGGAACCCATCTGTCGATTTCTTTTTGTATATGCGATAGAATGTTGGCCTGCGGATTATGAGCAATGCATGGCTAATCACCCATAAAACTCAATTGAATGTAAATGGAAAAACAATGCACGGAGCGAAACTCGGAGTGATTCTTACAGCGGTGCAAGGTACACCATGAATGAGATGATGTTGCCTGTGGATCGTCAATCAATGAGAAGTATATGACATTAATAATCAAAATAAAAAATAGATAAAGCTATATGAACTAAACATAGTAACATGTAGCATTTAGGTGATTCTGTTATATATATAGCTTGTGTTTGGCCTCTACAAAGATGAAAGACAGTACGGTGCTCAAAGTGAAAGCTTGAAAACTTCATTTATATATATAAAAAAATACGCGATTCGAGCAAATTGACGGCGTGAAAGATTAATCTCGAGTGAAGAAGTGCGCCATGGTGACTACCTAAGATGCCGAAGGCGAAGGCCCATGGGTCGTCGAAGGATAGCCCTGCCATTCCTCCACAAAACAAGAGTTGTCTTAACACCAAGAAGAAAAGTAGAGCTCAAGAGAAGGAAGCTAAGGAAGTTATATCCTCCCCAAAACTCTCTCTCTCTCTCTCTCTCTCTCTCTCTCTCTCTCTCTCTCTCTCTCTCTCTCTCTCTCTCTCTCTCTCTCTCTCTCTCTCTCTCTCTCTCTCTTCTCACTTTGATTCTATTACATTTGTTTGAACACTTAAACTTGGGGGGAAGGCCCTTAAATAGGAGGGTCTGAGGGCATGCTCACTCCCTCTTCTGCCTTAATGCTTCAGGTGGCATGGCTTAGGTCACTCCACCACCCAACTAAAATAAGCATTTATGTTATTAATAAAATGGAAAAACGAAATAAAATTTGTGTTCATCATCTGTTACTAATTTTAAAACAATGTAAATAAACAAAAATTAAGATAGTTCCAATTTGTGGGGGAAAGCTAAGGCACCAAAAGAGTGGAGCACCTATCACCTGCGCACACAGTACATACCTAGCCTTTTGAGTCCAAGTGTTCAATGTTGGGACAAAGTAGTCATGTTTTGGAACTCAAGTGTTTTATGTTCAGATACTACAAGCTTATGTATAAACTAGAAGCTCCATTGATAATTACATATATACGATAGTGGAGGCGGCATAGGATTAAATTATGAGTCGGCTCGCAACTCGTATGCGACATCTGACAGTCACTTAATCACAACATACCATTTGTTTGCGTGTGGCACATAATAAGTGAAGGGCTCATGATCACTTGCACCCTACATACTGCAACTGATATTCAAGCTATTCGACGGTTGTGATTGTAGGAACTACATTCTCT